>VZTE01001671.1:220884-266665 GCA_013397775.1 Eulacestoma nigropectus
CCCCCACGCCCCGAACGCAGCCTGGAAAAGCGGGATCGGGGGAGTTGGGGAGAGGGTTCCTGCCCCGCCGGCTCCGGGATGCTGGGGTCCGGCTTCATCCAGCGCTCCCTGTGGAGCGAGCCCGGAGAAGGGCAGCGGAGCTGGGGAGGGTCTGGAGCGCGTGTCCTGTGAGGAGCGGCTGTGGGGGCTCAGCCCGGAGAAAAGGATGCTCAGGGGACACCTCATCGCTCTCCACAAGTCCCTGACAGGAGGGTGCAGCCAGGTGCGGGTCGGGCTCTGCTCCCGGGCAACCAGAGATAGGGCAAGAGGACATGGTCTTAAGCTGCGCCAGGAGAGGTTTAGATTGGGCATCAGGAGGAATTTCTTCCCAGAACGGGTGATAAGACACTGGAATGGGCAGCCCAGGGAGGTGGTGGAGTCACCGTCCTTGGAGGAATTTAAGCAAAGACTGGACGTGGCACTCAGTGCCGGGGGTGACACGGTGGTGTTGGGCCCTGGGTCGAGCTCGATGACCTCGGAGCTCTTTTCCAACCTCTGTGATTCTGTGATTTAGAGCCAGTTTGAAATGCTGGGGAAGCCGAGTGGATCTGTTGCCCGTGTCTGGCCTGTTTTTGCCCCCGTGGAGGTGTTCGTGCGGCAGCAGCAACGCAGCCGCTGTTCCCGAGGGGCCGCGGCGGCTCCGGGCTGTCCCCAGCACGGCGCTGCTGGGACAATCCAGCACGGGCTCATCCACTGGGAAGAACTTCCTGGAAGCGTCCAGCACGAGTCTGTAGCAGCTGATAGAGGGTTTTGTTCCATACAAAAGGTGTGATCCTTTCTCCCGCATTCACTGTCTTTGATGGAGAACGGTTTCAGATGTTTCAGCATTCGAGTTCTTGAAGCAGAGGGGAATAAGCTGTAGTACAACCGGTGCTAATCGATCAAACTTAAAAGCATAGATCAATGTGGAAGATAATGCGTGGTTGGGAAAAAAAAAGATGCTATGGAGAGATACTACTCTGATGTAAAAGGGGTTTGTACATTAAAGTGGTGACTATATCAGTAATTTGTCTTACATGGCACACAGCATAAAGATCCCTTAAAAAAGCTTTTTTAAATATTAAAAAAAATAAAGGCTAAATAAGGGGAGCTGTTTCTTGGATTCTGTGCTCAACTGCAGCCAGACTGGTGTGAAAAGGATGATGAATTTGTCCAGTCCTTAAACAGAGCAGTGAGTAGTAGCCTGATCAGTTTGCACAATCTGTATGACATCATTTGTTGAAGTCTGTTCATTGTCTTGTATGTTATGTTTTCATTCTTTGAGCACTGGTGGGAGCAAGCAATGGGCGGTGTAAGTGGGAAGGGAGAATTCTTGAAATTCTGTCCTTTGGAAGTCTGTGATGGGGACTGGGTGTACTGTTGAGCTTTGGTCCTTCATCTGTTGACATTGACAAGGAGCAGTCAAAAAATCAGATGTTAGTAGGGTGTAGGACCAGTTGAGGAAAAATAGAGAAATAGTATAATGGTAGTTTGGTTGGTGATGTGAGGAATAGTACTCATGGAAAGTATGGTCAAAAAGTTACCTAACTGTTAATACCTGCTGCTGGACTTCTTCATCTTAAATTTTCTGAGACTAGTGCAGAATTGGGCTTGATGGGACAAGACCAGTTTTATTAGGAGAGCTACAAGTTGTATGAACATAGAATTAAGAGGGGAAAAAAATCTGGTTTATTGGAATTTGCCTTTCATTGTCATTAAATTTCTAGGCAGATACTTAGGTAAAAATTCAAGCAGTAGAAATAGGCCACTGAGGTCTTACTTCCATCTTCTAAAGCTGTTAGAAAAGGAGGAAGGTTAAACTGTGAGATTTAGGTTGAATCCTCTACTTCCCCAAATACGCCTCCTAAAGTGTAGGAGTATGGGGACTTGGTTTGGCTTCAGGGAAACTTTTGATTAAGTCTTGCTTTGTATTATGATGGCAAGAATATCACTTGAGCCCTGGGTAAGAAAGGATATAATCTTGTTTTAGGACAAGTGTTTGGGTGGTTGAAAAGGAAATACGTTCCTTTTGGAGGAAATGCTGCGTTGTATAGAAGTAATGCTCATTAAAGTGGGGAATAGTTCCAGAATCTGAAGGACTGGAAGGAAATGCTTTCTAAATTTCCTTTTGTGATTAGGGAACAGCATTGTTTTGCCATTAACATTACTCTTGACCCCGGAATGAGGGGGGCTAACTCTGGTGAGCTGTGAAATGCTTGCAGTTTTATAAGTTGTCCTGAATTCTTAGGTGACCTGCTCTGAGAAGTTGGGTGCTCTCCCTGTAACTACAGTGTTTGAGATGAGGCTTTCAGAAAATGGGGAGCTCCTATTCCCATGTATCTCTCAGTTAGGTGCTGAAATAACCAGGTTTGGATGATATATTTCAGGCACTGAGCTGTTCCCTACAGCTGATGATTCAACGATGCCGTGGGTCTCTCAGGTTATGAGCGTGTACAGTGGAGGGTGGGCACGTCCTCCACGGGGATTTGTGAAACGGGGTCTGAAAATTGTATTGGCTTTGCGCTAAGCCCTTGTTTATTTTACTTACATTAAATTTTAATCTTATCCCAGTGCTGTTGTCAGGTAAACTAGAGGTTGGGAGTGGTATTCTGGTATAATAGTTCTCGGAATAGAAAATTCGGGAGTCTGCTTGTTTGAATACACTCCCTCTATCTTTCAACACCACCATCAAGCCTTTCATATGTGAAACTCTTATTCTTTGCTGATGGGAGAGATCACAGTGGAAGCCTCGTGAGTTCCCAGGCAGTCATACTTTCTGAGATGCAGAAAGAGTATTTGCCAGGAGCTTCAGGAGTTGTTTTTTGGTGAGGAAGACTGATTATCCCTGGATATAGCATGCAGGTCGTGGCATGACGTGAGACAAAATTGCGCAAGAATTTCTCCGTTGAGTTTTGCTCAGGCTTAAATTAGTCTAAGAAAGTTAAGTTCCATTATGTAAGTGTGCTTGTCTCAGCAAGGTTCTGAGTAGAAATCAGATGGATTTCATCCCAAGATTTGAATCGTTTCACAGCAGAGGAACCTGACTTCTATTACTGTTAGTTGGGAAGTGACCAGAGTCAACCAGCTACTTGAGATTTGATTCTGGAAGAAATCGGTCTTATGCATGATGAAGCATAAAATTTTGTAAAGTTACTGCCTTCACTAAAAAGAATCTTCATACTTGTACTTTGGTCATAATTTAATATATCCCAAATATAGTTGGAAATAATGGATTTGCATGGAAACAAATCAAGCAGGACTAAGATTTTCTGAATCTTTTCAGAGTAACAGCCACTCTAAAAAGCAGCATAGAGTCGCCAAAAATGCTTTGAGATCAGTTTCATTCTTTCTCTGTTTATAGAACAAATAGGCAAATTCAGACCACAAATGCCTGTATGAAAGAAGAGGTTTCTTAGATCATCTTGTAAAGTACCTTATTACTGGGATTCTCTGTATTATATTGAACTGATGGATTTAAGATAAGCAGGGACATGTTGTTTGGATCAGCCGCTTCAGTTGTAGGTCATTATCTCTGATATCAGCCTGATTTCTGCTGTTCATGTAAGTTGTGCTGCTGGTTTTACAGATGTACTTGCAGAAACTGGAATTCTCTTTCTGAATTTTACGAGTTTGGATGGGTCATTTGAAAATGCTTTCCTGGGCAGTTTATAGTTCTGAGGGGAAAATCCAGTTAATAACAGGGGACTGACTTACCTATTTTCCTCCCCGGATAAATAAATCAGCTTGTTTTGTGTGTGTAGGTGTAGAGCAGACGATGCTGCAGGCAGAAGTAGTCATGGTCTGACTGCAGCATGCAGGTATCAAAAAAAAACTCTGATGGAACAAAATGATCTCTGAGGGTTAGATTTGTATGGAAAGGCTTCCACGTGGTTGTATTAAGCTAAAAAAATGCCTCTCCCCCCTCCACCTTGCCTGAAAAGCACGAAGGGCAGAAAAAGCAGTACCTTCAATATGGACCTGTAAATAATAAAAATAATTGTTATGGCAAAGCGTAGTTTCGGGGTTCGAAAACACGAGTTGTTTGAATATTAGGAGGTTTGCACTGTAAAATGGAGCTGAGGCTTTGCTGTTCGTGTCTGAAAGATGGCATCTGCTCGCACAGCAGCGTTCCGCCCCGAGCAGGGATCCCTCTGGGATTGGACGGGGGAAGTGGTAATTTTAGCAGGCGATAAATTGCCCGTGTAAATGTCAACAGAGGAGGAATGGAGAAATTACCACTGTCGTGTGCTGTAATTTGGTTTACACAATCGGCTGTGTCCGCAACACGGGAAAGCCTGAGATTTAACAGGAAAATTGAGCGGTTCGGGAGCCAGCTGATATGTAAGGTTAACATTTTCCCAAGTCCCTCGTAAGTGCCAAGATGACTTCCACAGCTCTTCCCTCGCCAGGGCCGCAGTTGGCTCTGCCAGGGTGCGGCAATGCTGCGAAGAGGAAAGGTTGCAGCTCCCAGGGGACTGAGATGAGGCTGGAAATGCCAGCTTTAATTGCATTTCGGTGTTAGTGACTGCGATAGTGGCTACAGCAGGGAAAGTTGCTACAGAGCATTTGATAGCAGTAGCTGGAAGCACTAGAGGCAGCATGTTCAGCTGTAATATCAAGCCACAGTAGGGTTATTTGAGGACACCGCTCCAGGATTAACTCTTAAATTGCCTACTCTGATCTGTCAATGGTAACATGTGCACGTTTTGCTTGTATTATGGGGGCGTTTTGGTGTTTGATTACACAACTTGGAGTTAACACCGACAGGAAAAGCCAAATGAAATGTAGATCCTGTAATTTGTAAGCTATATAAAGTTGGAGCTCTTCATTTAGGTATACTACACTGCCTTAAGTGTAGGTTCTGGCTCAGACAGTCACCTCTGCGGTACAGGCTGCTGCGGAAACTCGGCGTGACCACGCACCCGGGATTAGAAGAGCAGGCTACAAAGTGATAAATGCCGATTATGATTAACTTCCTGTAGCTCTCCTGAAGGTGACATCCAAGGGCGTACTTTAAAAACTGCTCAACTTAATTGTGTATTCCATCCAAAATCGAAACAGCTTCTCTGTGGGATGTTCATAATGCACTCAGGCTCTGTGAATGCTGCATGAGTCAATTGGCTGGTGTCATCTCAAATTATCCTAAATCAGAAGCTGCAGACATGAAGCGCGGTGCGTAAAAACACGAAGCGGCCCTTGTCAGTCGTGAGTTTGTCTCCTTAAGGATTTGAGAGGTTCCCTTTTGTTTTCCAAGGTCTGTATCTGACGTGAATGGCAGATTTGTTGTGAGCTTGATAATGTGAGAAAGGAAAATGTGCTTCCTGAGTTTGGGGGATGGTTGTTCCTTAAAATTTCTCTCTTCCAGTCCTGGTCAGGACATTGGCATTCCAGTATGGTTCCTGCACGTTGATGGCAGCTCCTGTAAATGAGGCTGTATGGGATGGGGGGAAAAGGGGAGAATGTGGGCAAAATCCGTGTTATTTGTTGCCTAGCAGACCTTTTAACAAGATTTCAGATTATTAAGTTTACTAAAAGTATATTAATATGGACCATTACATGTTGCATTTCATTTTTGAGAAACACAAAGTACAGTGGATGCTGAATTGGGTTTTTTGTGGGGAAAAGTTGCTTGTATGGAACTTGTCACAAGGAAGTAAACTGAGGCAGTTTTTGAACAACGTGCCAAAACAGGCTTTCAGGTGCAGCTTTTCTCAAGAAACATCCAAGCCACTTCCTTTTTTAATTGCCACATAATGGAGGCAGATGCAAATGAGCTCTGTAGGGTGGGGCATCTCTTGGCCCAAGTTGATCTAATCCCGCACTGTGGCTGGAAGTTGGACCTTGCTACACCCACCCGGGTGCTGGTGTGGTAGAAGGCTGTCCACCAGCTCAGGGAATTGATTTCTTTGAAAAGTGAAGCACCAGAAGGGAAAGTTTTTGTATCCTTCAGCTGGTCAGCTCTGTGAGTGCAGCCCTGACAGGGGGAATGGGGACAGGAGCACGGGCTTTTGGGGAGGGTGGTGTAGGCTCTTTGTGGCTGTGCAGACTTTTCGTCAGTCAGACTTGTTATGGAACCACATGTGTGTTTTCCTCCACCACCTGAGATAGGTGTGGATGCCTTGTGGTCAGCTTTCAGCAGTGGAACTTTTGAACTGGACTCGTTCTCTTGACGGAAAAAAGATGACCTTGTGCTGGTGGTGAGATGTGTGCTAGGGAACCATGGAGAAATCAGGTTTTTCAAGGTTTTTGTTTAAATAACCTTCTGTAGTCAAATCTAATCAATTCATGCGGAATTGAGGAAAAGTTAAATGTTTGACCTAGGGTAAACCTAAACCTTGTTCCGAAAGTCTTCAAATTCAGATGATGCCTCAAGTGATACAGTCTGGAATATTCTGGAAACACGTGCTATTAAAGATGTTGCAATGGATCAAAGCCAAAGCTTCAGGAAAAGAACTCTTAAGAACATGGAATCCAACTCTTAACCCAGCACTGCCAGGTCCACCACTAAACCATGTCCCTGAGTGCCACATCCACACATCTTTTAAATGCCTCCAGGGATGGTGACTCAACTGCTTCCCTGTACAGCCTGTTCCAATGTTTGATAGCACTTTCTGTGATGAAATTTTTCCTGCCATCTAATCTAAACCTCTTCTGGCGCAACTGTTTTCTCTTGTCCTATTGCTCGTTATTTGGGAGAAGTGACTGACCCCCCACTTTGCTACAACCTGTCCAACAAAGTGAAAGGAATTCACAGTCACTGGTTGCCTTCCTACTTGGAAAGCCAGTGGAAACAAATCCAAACTGTTGCTTTTAAGCGAGGTTTTCTGTCTTTGGTAGGATACCCTACAAAGTATCTATTTGGTGCAAATACCAGTCGACTCAACCTGGTTGACTCCTGCTTTGGTTGTGTTTATCGGCACGTGGAGCCTAGAGGTGACTCACAGGTACTGAGTTGAGGTGCTCTGGTTCTTCCTCAGTTTACCATGCACACTTTGGTTGCTGGGCAAGTACATTTTAAGAATAGCTGTATGAAGGATGCTGGATGAGACAGTGGTGAATGAGGCAGTGGTGCAAACAGATGACACAGGTTCTGAAAATGCAGATTTTGGATTATCAAGTACAATATTCCTCAAGATGAAGTTAGGATGAGCAAAAGAGCAGCTTGAGCCTTGGGGGCTCCTGCAAAAGGGAAGCCTACTGGAATTTCTTATGGGACTTCTTATGTGAATTAGAGAACTTGAGGCTAGAACATGAGGAGGAAATGTACAGCAGTTTGATTTGGATGGAATCATCAGGAGTTTGATTTGGATGGAATCATCAAGAGTTTGTGGGTAATGGCCAAAGGTTGTGAGGCATAAATAAGACTAAGTGCATAATTTCTGAAGGGCTTTTAAGGAATGAAAGACCTTGTGTGACACTTGGAGGATTAGTTCAAAAAAGTTGTGGTCTTTCTATGTTAAATAGGTATCGGCTGCTGAAATCACAATTCCCTGATAGATTATGCTTTAAACAGTGAATTTTTCTTTCAACACTCTTTTTTAATATGACACTAAAATCTCAAAGATTGAGGAGTCAGTATTTCTGGGATGGTTGTCAGTGTTCTTGGGTATTTTAGATTACAGGAACCAGAACATCATGTGTGCCAACCCTAGTTATTTGTGTTGTGTGGGATATGGAGTTAAATTAATTTTAATTTGGAAAAAGAGGGAATATATAAGTGGTCCTCAGTGTGTGGATGTAAACGTGCAAGTGTAATGCAAAATTAGGATATGGAAGTGTCTCTTGAAAACATTGTCTCCAGAGTTAGTGGGATACATCTGTCTAGCTTCAACAACTTGTCAGATTGTATTGCCAAAACTTCATTCAATATGTATGACCTCCTTTAAAGGTACTCCTGCTGTATGCAAAAGAGCCGGGATGCATAATATGTAGGAAAATGCCATTAAATCTGTCCCACAAACTGTCAAAACAATCAAGCACTTGACATTAATGCAGTAAAGTGTATTTTGCTTCAAGGCTTGTTATTCCATCAATAACAAATTTTTGGTCTTCTGAAATCTGTTTCAGAATTAGCATTTTTTAATTAGAACTGGAAGTTTCTGCTTTGAAATGTGCATATAAACAAGCACCATGTTTCTTAGTATGCTGAAGTACCTTGTTCTTCATTGCTTTCTTGGAAATGGTGTTTGCTTCTTTTGTATGGTTTGACCCTGGTGAAAAATTTCTAAAGGAAGGTGTTGATTGTGCTGTTTTGACCTTCCTATTTTGAGAAAAAGACATCAAAACTCTTCATAAACCTTTTGAGGTTGCTAAACTTTAGTGTAAAAAAAAGTTCAGTTGGAAGGTAATTCAAGTTTTTCTGAACAGTGAAGGCAGGAAGAATAAGTTGTCTGAATGTTTTAAAATCTTGTTCTTTGTAGGAAGAATAAGTTATCTGAATGTTTTGGAATCTTGTTTCTTATACAGAATATATAGGAGTCTTAGGCACCTAAACCTTTTTTCTGCCTCTCCTTCCTCAACTGCACATTTTTATCACACTTTTATCCCCAAGTGTGGTGATAGGACAGAGGAGGAGCTAACGTGAATCTTGCAGAACTGATGGGTTGATGTGCAGTGTGCACCTGTGCAGCAGACAAATACAGTGTTCTGCTGTGTCTGTTGAAGCCTGATCTGACTTTATGTTGTCTTAAAACTGTAGTTCAATACTCAGCTGCTTGTCCAAGCTGTGGTTGTGCTAGTGGAGCACTGGGAAGTGAAGAATCCAGCTTCTATTTGCAAGGGCTTCCTCAGGTGCTGGAGCTGGACTGGCTGGAAGATGCTTGGTTGTGAAAAAATGGAAAAATAATTTGATGTCAAGTTGCAGGTGTCATCCTCATTTATCTCCCTGGGATACTTTCAGGTGGTTGGGGGAAGGCAGGAGTGAGATGCAGTGATGAGGATTTTTTTGATTTGTTCTGTGTTTTTCTTTTTCCCTGCAAAGGTCAGAGTTTTGTATCGTGACCTTTTTTACTATATAATACGAAAACTGAAAATAGGAAAGTACGATTCTTATCCAAAACCTCTTCATTTGAAGTACTTTGTGAGCCAACAGATGGATGTGTGCTGGTTAGGAAGGTAAGAAAGCCAGCTGGCTGTCATTGCAGGCAAGAACTTGATAGTATGATATAGCAAACAAGGGTTACCTGTTCTATCTTCTCTGCCCTGTGGCAAAATCAACTATATCGTGTCATATCTGGCAGATCTTTGGCTTAAATTTCCTTAACGTTTCCCAAGGTTGGGGGCTCTAATGATTCTCCTGGTATTCTGCATGGTGTTATTCTTACCCCGGAGTCTTGTTTTTGCCCTGCTGTTTTACCCACGTGTGTCATGCAGAGATTTTGATGTATTATTGCTTTAAACTTTCCTTACTGTTGACAGATTGTCCCCTGTATTCAGCAGTGACTCCTGGGTAGATAGGCAAGTGAGTAAATGCAGGAGGCTTGCAGCCAGCATTGGTAGGGAGGGGTTGATGACTAACTCCAGCAGGGTAAAGTGCAAGGCTGTGAAGATGGCATTTAACAGATTGTGGCTTTCTTCGACCCTGATAAATAGAGGGGAGGAGCTTCACATGGTAAGCAGAAGTAACATGGAAGGTGCCTATGCAGTTAATTCAGAGAAGATCTAGAGTTGAAATGGAGAAGAGACAACAATAACAACAAAAGGTGATTGGAACCTGGTGGTGGGGAGAGAGTTGTGTAGAGGAAGGAACACTTCAGGCACGCTCTGGTTTTTACATTGGTGTGGTTATGTATAGATCCCCTGGGCTAATACAGGAGAAGTGGTCAAGGCTCAACAATATGAACATTAATCAAAACTATCTCAGTGTCTACCAGTGCATTTGTGGACAGAGATGTGATGGAGTTGACCGTGTCCTGCTCTGCTGGAGGAAGGAGTCAACACAAATCTTTGTCAGTAGCCCTGAAATCACCTTCCCTGTTCTGTGCTAAGAGATTTTGGTGTTGTCAGGGTTGGTACTGCAGTGCCTGATGCTTCATGCAGCATTGGTGACTTCCCCCAGTGTAGGAATAGCAGCTGAATGGTGCTGTGTGCTGATGTTGGGTGCTGGTGGCAGCTATCCATGAGTGTCAGGGTTTGCTGGCCACATGCGTTGCTGACATTGGGTTCATCAGACCTTGGACCGTCAGTGGTGACACAAAGAGCCTGAAACATTGGCTGACCAGCTCACAGTCACACACTGCTGCAGGGTGGAGCTGTCTGTTGTTGCCAAGATCTTCTAGTGGTTATTATGCAGTTTGATTTATGAATTTTTATAATATGTTGTAAAAGTAGCCTGTCCTTGTTGGCACAAATCAGTTGTGTCTTCCAGCTTTTGCTACAGTTGGTGGAGAGCTCTGTGGACCTCCCTTCAGAGTAAGGCTGAAGCTTCTTAGCAGTAGTTACGGAATGTACATCTCATTATTTGCTTGGATGATGTTACCAAGAGAGGGAATCTTACCATTACTGTCTTGTCAGGATTTTGTCAGGTACTTGCCTTCTGTTATCCTACAACAAGGAAAAGATAAATACGTATCTTACTATTGTTCCTGCAGTTCCAAGAAGATCCTGGGACCCTCTGGTCATATGCATTTCAGTAGTACTGCCAAGATGGTCTATTCCTCACCCATTTCAGGTGCTTTTGGTATTACTTGGTGTTACAATATGCTCAGGGTCACGTTCCTAGACTTGTGTTCTTAAATGGTGCCAGGAAAGGTTTACTGACATTTTCAGAGTCTTGGCCCTCTGCTTGATGGTGGCTGTAAGCAATGCTTGATGTATGGTGGCCATAGTGTTGGCAACCGTGAATCCTATGGCTCCAGTCCTAAAGGTCCTTTTTAGGGAAGACTTGCCTGTCAGTGGAACTGAGGTCTCTCATCTTGGTATGGGTTCTCTTCTCTCTTACTGGTCTGAAAATACAAGTGAGATTTGCAGAGGGAAGGGTTTATCCTGTTTTCTAATGGAACTGGAAAGTTTAACAGGCAGTGTCTGTGCGGAGGGTGGAGAGCTGGTGCTGGTGGCTGCAGTTGGAACGATCCACTTGAAGAAAGAAAGGCAATTTAAGTTATACATCCCAGCAATCTTTAGCCACAAGAAAGAACTGACCTGAAGTTGGGAGTTTGATCCCTTGTGTGGAAACTAAAACCTTGAAGATGGGAAAGGGGAATGCATGGAATGCATTAAAGCAAGAGAGATGTGTTATTTCTGATAGCATAGCATATAAAATTACATAGCATTTAAAACTGATTTAATGATGAAACAATGGCAGTTCCTAAAAGGTTCTTTCAAAGACATTTCATTTCATGTTGTACCTACCCGATGATTCAAGGGAGGGTCAAGTTTGTTCAAACACCTAATGAGAGGCTTGAAGTGTGTGTTAGGGAGAAAGGACTTGGATTCTACCCAGCGGTAGAAGTTGAATTTTGCCCCTTTGGAGAGGAAGTCAATACAAATTTCAGGCTCTTTACCTCTAAGTGTGTCATAAACTGAAATGTTAGGGTCTGATCTTTAAGCTTAATAAGCTTCCTTTTAGAAGTTGTTAAGGTTTAACCCAGTGGGCAGCTGAACACCACACAGCCATTCACTCAGTCCCCAGAGTGGGATGGGGGACAGAGTTGGGGAAAAAAGATAAAATGGAATTGGGATAAAGACAGTTTAATAGGACAGAAGAGGAAAGGTAAATGATAGTAATGGTAAAAGAATATACAAGTGATGCACAACTCAGTTGCTCACCACCCACCTACCGATGCCATTGAATTTCTGCTGCCACCTGAAATATTTTAGGCCTTGTGCTGTGGGAAGGTGCTGCAGGGATGCACAGTTTCTGCAGGAAGTCTAAAGGGAATACAGAGGATGGTATTTATCTGAGAAAATACAGGTTGACTGTCTGGGATATGAATGTCTGAATTTCCTTTACAGTTAAGGAACACCAGGATGCAGTTCCCCTGATGTATTTAGAGCATCTTGAATGCAGCCAGGTATGCATGCATTCCATGGTCAGGTGAGGTGTAAGCCACAGAAGTTTTCTGGGTGGTTTTTTTTAAGCTTTGTAATAGCTTTTCCCATATTTGACAACAGTAAACACATGGCATTAAAATTAATTTCACTTATTAAAAAGGAAATAGCAGGAAAGCTGCAGCCCTCTGCTTTTCTGCCAGCAAGGGTAACAAGCAGAGGTAACTGGACTGTGTGCTAAATAGCTAAAAGATTTCTTTGGACAATCCTTTGCTGTGGTTACTGACTTTATTGAAAACAAAATGGACTGCCTGGTAGTATAAGCTGTTGCAGGAAAGCAATGGAATTTTCTCTACATACTTGCATGGACATGTAATACATTGCAACAAAGTGTAAATGACCATTGAGGGGTGAGCACTGCTGTAGGATGGAACAAACCTGCTGCTATATATCAGGGAATAAAGCACACACTCTCTTCTTGCTTTCCTTACAGAAAATATCATCTAGATAACATTAGGACTCTTGCCTTGTGTTCAAAAGGCTCATTGCTGCCGGCCTAGCAAGGGCCTGCAAGTACTCTCATGAGTTTGACCAATTGCTTTGAAATCTGCAGAAAATAAAGGAAGCCATGTGGCTTTCTTTCTAAATGGCTGCTCTCAGATTTCTTCTGGCTTGCAGAGGAATACCTTTGATAAACCTCAAGAAGATTGTGCAATGCAGAAGGAGGGGAAACAAGGATCTCCCGGCAGGCTCGTGCTCTTGGGTGTTACAGACCATCATGTGAAACTCCTCCTTCACAGCAGAAATAGTTCTTGCTACAAAACCTTGCCTTAGACTGTCAAATGTATTTCCTTATATGCTAATAAAATAGATCAGGAGAAGCTGTAGCAATGAGTGCCAAAGAAGGTAAAAAAGAGCTTGTGTTGTCCTGAAAAGCTGATCTGCTCTTTGGTTTGTGATAAAGGGTTCTGCAGTGTTTGAGGCTCCTTATCACATTACCAAAAGATATGTCATTGGGGTCCTCCAACTTTTACTCTTACAGGATTATAACCTTTAGTCTGTCCTCCAGAAAGCTCAGACAGCATGTTGAGAGAGGAGTGCCACCACTGTGTATTGCACAAATACTATGAGCAAGTGCAGGAATTGAGCTCTTTGCAGAAATTGAGGAAGAGTTTTGTCTAAGCACCAGAAAATATTTTTTTAATCCTGTTACCATAATTCTGACATCACAAGGAAATCACTACAAAAACATATAGAACTACAGCTCAAAGTAGATGTTTATGTAATTCCTCACGATTAAAAGTCTAATAGTAGAATTAAGCTGCATCTGAGTGAAACACAAACTACTCATTGTATTGCTGTCTCCAGAGGTTTAGAAACAGAATTCTTTATTGACCCAGATGTATCATTTTTATGGTAATTAAACTAATTCACCAAACTACAAAGCAATGATCAGCAAAACAGCAACTACACAGCCATAATTAGTACCTAGGGGGGTATGTTAATTAACCATAGAAAGTTGCTAACGATGTGGCCTGAGATGAATGATGAGCTAGGGATGGGTTCTGAGATAGTGTTCGATCTGGTGAGAAGATCTTTGTCGAAGAGTGATGCTATAATCCTCTTTGCTACCCAGTTAACCTCCGTTGGCTCCAGGGAGTCGTTCAGTCCTGCTCTGAGGATGAATAGATAATCTGCACTATGGAAATGCCAATGTCTCTATTCTGTGCTTCTTGGTATTGTGAATTAAAGAAGATAAAGATCCCAACATTTAGGTTAAGTCAAGTGTATCTTTTGGTATGAAAACTTCATCTCTGCAGTGTAGTAAGTTGAGTGTGCAGCCAAACTTACCTTATTTGACATGACTGACAACATTTCATTATGAAATTTGTTGAATGCTTTTTGTGACAAAGCCTAAGGTAGTTTGTTCTCTAGGCAAGACTGGTAGACCTAAGGAGAGTCTGAGACTAGATAAGTCTGGTTAGTAAATTGGTCTAGAGACGAGCTTAGATAAGGTGCTAGGCTTGTGGTAGGAGTAGATGAGATGCTGCCAGCTGTTAAATGTTTGATGATTATACAAACTACATAATCAGGCATTTTAATAGCAAAAGATGAGTTAGAGAAACTCTGCATCTACACTGCTAACAGAACTGCAGCTTTTCGGTAGTTATTGTTCTTGAGCAGGACAAACTGTTTACTGATGGCTTGTGTGGGCAGTTTGAAGGATTGAGAAACCCTTCCTGTTGAGATAAGCTGTGCTGCCCGTGGCCGTCAGCGTGGCCGTGCCACGTCCGAGGGCAGCTGTGCAGTCCCGCTTGCACAATGCCCTGCTTGTGGAGCTGTTGTTTGACTTGCTCGCTGCCCGGTTGCATCATTTTTGTCTCCTGGGTTTGGGGGAAAGTTGGCTGCCGATGCGAGTTTAATCTGGGCTTTCCCCCTGCCTATTGCGAGGAGAACGGGGTGTGGGGTGGGGACAGCAGGCAGGTGGTGGTGCACAGAAGAGGAGCATGACCTCTTTGGGGAGGCCAGCTGTCCCCGAGCCCACCCAGGCTCTGTTACTCATCTGCTTGGTAAACTGCCTAGTGTTGTAAAGCTTGAATTTTAAGGCTAGATTATAAATACCACAGCTCTTGTCCAAGTAGTAAAAGGATGAGTAAAACACAATTTGGCAATTGTTTTGCCTTGACAATTGCAATGGCATTTGAAACTGATGTGCTATGATTGCACTAGTCAGAGTATTTATGGGATGTTCCGCTTTATGGTGCGAGTGGTTTAGTGTACGAACAGAAACACGACAGCTTTAGTTTTTGAACTGGCTTTCTGTCTGAAAATCTGCTCCTTTTCTGTTTTGACAGTGGAAAACTCTTTTCTTTACCACTCTCACATAATACCGTAAATAATGATTCGTGTATGCAAATACACTTTGGGTACTTCTGGACAACTTGAGTTTTCAGCCACCTGGGGCTTGTGTTCTAAACACTCCTGAAACCCATTTCTCACAGCCCATCCCTTCTGTCCCGTTCCTTCAGGGAGAGGGAGAGTCAGTAAACTTGAAGGATTTTGCTTACAACTGTGCCACGGAGTATCTAGTGCTTTGAGTTACTGTAGCAAGGCTCTGCACCCAGCTTCCAGCCTTGCTTCTGCCCCTGTCGCTTCTCCTTTCGGTCTCAATGGATGTTTATTTTCCTAAAACTTGAATACAGTGGATATGTCGAATGTAGCAGCATGGAGGATGCTACAAGGAGAAGCTTAGCAAACTGCAAAAACGTGTGGCTGCGTTCCAAACGAGGGTACATTAGGGCTGAGCCTCTTTGAGGTGTGCACCCTTGAGTAATCAGCTAATCAGGCCTTTGCTGCTGGTGTCAGACTCTCTCCAGCTGTTGAGGCTGCAGTGTGCCCGTGGTGCCTGCACATCCAGACAGCCGTGTCTTCCTGCCGTGCTCCGAGATGGAGTTGGCACACTGGCAGGCGCGGTTGCGTGCGGTCCCTTGGCCTCACGGACATTGTGTTTGTGTTGCAATCCTTGCTGAAAGCCTTGCCTGATCTTTCTGGGGCAAGAGCAGATAGGAGCTAAATTGTCAACTTGATTTTCCGCTCTGTCCACGAGCATAGGTCAAAGGCCTGGAATAAAACCTGTGGGACAAAGTTCAAGCCAAGCTGTTGTTTACATGGTTCTGCCTGCTGCTTGCTCATGGGCTGAGACACTGCAGCAGGGTGTTAATGACTCAGGGTTTCAGTTTCTCGTGTCCGTGGAAGCCTTGTTTTAGTGGGATACAGTTACCTGCACTTACCCCGAGGGAATAAGAGAGCTTCCCTGTGGCTCATGGAAGAGAGCAGGCTTCCTCTCTTGATCACGACCACATAGTTACTGGAAGGCTTGTTATAATGCTTGGAGGAATTTAGGAGAGTGTTGGAACACTGGTTTTGTCTGTTTCCTCCTCTTTCACTGTTAGGAGGAAAGCAGTAATTAATACAGCTGGGTGTGAAATGCAGCATTTTCTGTTGGCTCTGACTTCTTTCTGCTATTCAGTTTCCAGGCTTAGCACAGACGGCAGCAGTCAAGTCTTCTGGTTAGTTCAGGATCCTTCTTAGGAGGAAAAAAGTTCAATGATGATCTTTACTGAACTTCGCTCTCTTATCTTGAAGATCTGTCAGCCTAATATAGGGGTAGTTAACCTTTTTTTTAAATGGAGTGCTTAATGTGGTGGTTTTGGCAAAGAATCTGAGAGCATGAATTCTGGGTAGCAACTTCGTAAGTTTATAGCTAAAGAAGAAATACGTTGAAAGTTCGTTCACTTTCTAAATGATGTCCAAAATACACAGTTTCAGAAAGTTGCTGGGATGCACAGTTTCAATCCTTAATCTGACTTTATTAGGATGACTGGGGGGGTGGGGGTGTGTGCCTTGCTGGAGCAACAGTGTAAAGGGAAATGTCCTCTGTCAACTCATGCACTGTGAGCATGACACCTTCAGTTGTGATGTTAGATAAGATCAGAAAATGGTACCTTAAGAATTTGATTTTAGAAAAAGCGGCTCGATAAAAACTTGGTGATGGTTGGTTTTTGTGGGGTTTGTCTGGAATTTTTTTTAGCATTGTTCCTTGAATAAACTGTCATGATTGATAGGAGACAGCAAAGGGGTAAGCATGGCAGAGAATGAAATGGAAGACAGTTTTTTTAACATCTCCTGAAGGAATGCTTAGGAAAGACATTTTCCTGAGTACAGGAAGTGGGCAATTTTTACCCAAAGCAATTTATTCTTGAAAACAATGGTAGTGTTATTTCCACCACAACATTGGTTACATAAAAGGTCATTGAGAGGTTTCCACTGAGTCGGATGGTCTTGAGTCAAAATTTTAACTTGAGGTTGTATTTTGTTTGTGCTTCTTGACAATGAAAAGAGTATTAAGGAGCACGAAGAATATGCTTGTTTCCAAAAGCAGCTAATGCACTTGGCAATCTTTTTAAGAGGGTATTTGTCCAGTAAACATAATGTAATAGGATCTAGGAGATTCCCAAATGTAGAAGATGTGCTGTAATGGAAATTGTGTTAATGCTTCAGTAATGCTTTGAGAAGTCTTCAGTTGCAGAGCTTTAAAGGTGCTTTTTATGGTCAGTGTATGTGGTTCACCATCTCGGAAAATCTTTCAAGACTAAATGAGTTTTCATTTTTTTCAATCTGCTACTAAGTTCAGTGCTTTGCATTACTCTTTAACTGAAATGGGGAATGTTGTCTGCTAAAGTAGCAGTTAAATTGCTTTAAAAAAAATCCAATTATGCACCCACAGTCACTGCTTAAAATACGGCATCCACTGGCCTGTAGTGGTGTGGCAGTAGGAGGATTAATAGGAGAGTGTATTGGTCTCAGGAATTTTGAGATCATCCTTTTGTCATGGGAAATATGTCCAGTCTCCAAGTAAAACCAAATTTGGCTAATTCTTTCCAAGTTTTTTCTGTGGTTACTGAAAATTATTTTGAATTTTACTTGCTTCTTGACAGAAAAACGTTCCAAGTATAGCAGTTTGTTAAATTTAGTTCTATCAGGATTGTGCACTGCTGCTTTTAGATTTGTTTTAAACTGGAGGAGTCATTTAAATTATGCCCCGTTAAAACAAAAGCAGAACACATGCTGAGTAGCTTTTGCACTGCTTTTTATATGTTCGGGAGACCCAGTTACTAGAAATAGGCACTTAAATTAAAAATAGGTCAGTTGTCATGTATAGATAGTTTAAATGAACCACGCAGAGCTCATATTGGATAGATAGAAAATTGATGTATCTGCTAGTAAGCAGTGAAGTGATAACAACCTGAAGACTTGTTTTATTCCAGATTTTTCTTTCCTTTGCTTTACAGGAAAATCTTCACTGACGATTCAGTTTGTGGAAGGACAGTTTGTTGATTCGTATGATCCAACCATAGAGAACAGTAAGTAAATAACTGCCAAGCTGCTCTTCTGTACCAAGCTAACTTGTATCAGAAGCCATTGGAGTTATACATATTACTTATGTGGGTATTTGCATATTAACATTAAAGCCCATTAATTACCACAGAAGTTTTATTATTCTTTTAAACCAATGCTTACAGTGTTGCAGCATGGAAATCACTGTGTGCATATTTCTCCAAACAGCTGAACTTTTAACACAATGAAGAGACACTTAATGAATCTGGCTAAAATGCCTCTCCATGTATTTTATATATGTTGTTGAACATCTGCTTCCTCTTATATACTTGGGGCACTTCAAATTCCTTACATCAAGCTATATGAAAATGTGCCACTAAATACAAGTATTCCAAAGTCTCACATAGGATCAGTATATCCAGATGAACAGAAAGCCAGCAATACCCATCAGGATTGATGACTACCTTAGAAGGTAGACATGCTGTAACTATGATAACATAATAATCTTTTAAATTACTCCTTTCCGGCAGCTTGATAACAAGGCTGGTGCACAATCAGCTTGCTGCAAATACTGGGTATTTGACTTCTCAAGTGGTTTTTTTTCTCTTAGAATTTTTTTTTAAATAATTTTAGCACCTTTGTGAGTAGCTGGCATAGCAGGTGAGTAAAGACGCTAATGCTAAAAATGCTGCCAAGAGCAAAAAGTCACTTCAGAGGCTACCTGGCATTCATTACAATCCAGCCACCTCTTTCTGAGCTAGCAGTGGCCATAAAGTACTTGAACAACTGCAGTGCTAGGCTGAGTAACTTGATCATATTGGCTTACTTTAGTCATGTGGCAAATAAAACTGGTTTCATGATCGTAGCCCTGGGGTTCTTGTATTTTAATGGCTTCTGAAATGCAGTGGTGTAGCACACATTTTTAGTGTTTTGAACTTCTGCGGTAGGATGTTAAGCCTGTGTAATACTCTGGAAGTCTGAATGAAGCAATCAGCTTCAGAACAAGGTTTCTTTTGAAAATATATGTGGTATATAATTACAAATCAGTAGCTATCAGGATATTTTACTTGAGATTATTTTATTGCTTAGAACGAAAATTCAAATGCTGCTTTTTGAGAAACTCTAAATTTGCTTTAGCAAGTCAGAGTGGATAATTTGGCCCTTGGCCTGAATGTTAGCTCTTATACAGGTGTCATTAATACTAACACTTTCCATCGTCCCTTTTTACTTTGTTTGAATTCTAAGTCAGGTATGTCTTGAATTAAAGCTGCTAGCAAAATACTGGGGATTAAGTTTCTATATTTTAAATCTTAATATCACTTGGGACAGGTTATTTTTTACTATCTGTGCCATATAAGTGCAAATTATTTAAAGCAATCTTTTAGTTTTATGCAGCTACATGGGGATGAATAAAGATTGAGAGACATGGAGTCAAAGTCTACAAAATACTGAGTCTGTGTCTTGTTTTAGGATTTTGACACATTGGTACAAGATTGTCTTGTTTCATCCTTTACCTGTTGTCTGTAGCTGCTGTCTGTAACTCTGTAGTTGTGTGTCTCACAACTTAAGCATTTCTGAACTATACAAAAATACACTGTAGATGAATTTTGCACTTATTTGACTCTCGTAGTCTGCACTGTTTGCTTGATACGAGTTTTAAGCATTGAGCATGTCCTGGCCATGAAGACATGCTGGGAGGGGGCATCTTGAAAAGCCTTAACTTTTCACTTGATTTCTTACTTGTTTGGAAAACAAACAACATTATTCATTTGGTTTAAGTCTTGTGATCTGTGGCATGGCTGGAGGAATTTGCTTTCTGAAAGGTAGAGAATTGAAGGGTCCTTCTGACATCAAAAAATGTTTCTGGGAAGTAAAGGTTGAAAAGATAAAAGTTATGCCCTGAGGTTCAAAGCAGTGGGAAATCTGTTCCATCTTTAAGCCCCAGAAGGCCTAATAGAGATAATGTTTTTAAAAATGCTTCTGTGAAGAACAGACAAGAGAACACATTCTAATTTAACACCAAATTTAAAATTTATTGAAAAAATTTTTAAGACAGATGTGAAACTAGTTTTGTTGGGTTAAGTGTAAAATAATTCTTTTGACTTAAGAATGTAATATTTCAAATTTTTTTTCTTAATATAAATCTTTGTTCAATGAAGTCATTGGACACTCCCAGCTGCGTTTCTGATTCTATGCAGGGTCATAAGACACAAACTTTGTGATCAACTCTTACACTTTCCCTAGCTCGTGATTTCACATTTGGTGGACAATGTTGGCAAAAAGGGTTGAAAAGTCTAGGCTCTTATACTAGGGACAGTGTTGGAGAATGTTGCATTTTTCCAAGGCATTATAGTAGGTTGTAAAACCTTTTCAGTTTCTTCTAGTGGGTGGGCCTACACATGTAACAAAACTTGGAAATCAAAAGAATACATGGGGAAGGATAGTCTCGCCCATGTGATTTCTGTTTTGTCTCCAGAAAATTGTTATTGGTAATTTATTACAGTATTCTACCAGCAGTGAAGAAAGGGTGGAAATCTGCAGTACTGCTGCTAATGCAATCCTTATAATTTTTGTCTTCAAATAATAAAACTTGCACAAAAAGTTGACTGAAAGGCTAAATTGTATAGAAGGCAGTCTGTAGTCAAGCTCTTCCAGGAACAAGTTGTGTAGCTAATAAGCCTTGAGCCATAGGAGTAAGACCTAAGATTGTAGAAATTTCAGGTTTTAACTAGGAAAATCTCTACCTTTGGAAGTGATAAAAGGAAAATAAGGTGCATCAGATTTTGCTTAGTGTTTGTGAAGGTTAGCACAGCTTCACTGCTTCGTTTTCCTTTGCTTATGGTACATTAGCACCAGAAAAGTTAATTTATTTCACTTAAGGAGCATGTTGACTTCAGTTGCTTCTACTAAACTTGTATGTCAGGAAGAGTAACTTGTATCCTTTTGTGGCAGCAGCGGAGGTGAGAGATAATTGTGGTGGTGGAAAGAGGCTTTCCCTGTCTGAGTATCCCAACAGGAGGGACATCTCAATGCGTGGATATTCTCTAGACAGCAGGGTTGAGAAACTAGTGGAACTACTACTTGCAGGAATGTTGGAAAGAGAAGAAAGATCCTTGGAGAGCAGGAGTGCATGCAGGGAGTCTGTGTGGATGCTGGGCTGGATGGGGCTCTGCAGGCAGATCAGCTCACGTGGAGTAAGACCAGTGCAATTTAAAACTCAACAGTTTTACAGGAATGGAAACTAGAATCTGAATTTGAAACTCAAATAGGTCAGAAGGAACAAGTAGTGAAGATGTGCATATAACTCCACCCACCTCGTCTTTGAAGGGATGTCTTGTGTTGCAGGTAAGATGACTTGACTGCCCAAGTCACAAATGTGTCCCTCCAAGGCCTGCCTGGCTGCTTTTTGATTTTTGTTGCAGTTTTAGAGGGCCTTGTAGCACTGTTTCACAGCTCTGTGGTCTTCCTTTCTCCCCTGAACAGCCTCACTAGCTCCCTAAGGAAAGGAACATCTTCCCCCATGGGCTTCCTACCTCCATCCCATGTTTTTTAATACAAATGTGAGTAGAAGCATTTTAGAAAGGGGCGGGGGCTGAAGGACCCCTAATAGTTGCGGAGGGGCACCTATATGTTTAGATGAGTCTGACAGAGAATCTTCAAGGCTAAACTTCTCCACATGCCTTGGCAACTGCACTGGAAGGGTGAACTGTGCTCCTCCTCAGGAGCTGCTTGAGAGCAGCCTTCTGAGGGGTGCAAGTGAGGCTTCTGAGGAAAACTAAAAAATAGCTCTGTTGCATCACACCTCTGTGTTGTGAAAGAGGTCCTTGTAGATTAGTGGCAGGCATTGACTTTGGAGTGCAGATGAGTAGAAAGGGATGCAGGAGGTGGTAACCAAGGAACCCTTGCGAGGTGGTTGTATTTAGCTACCAGCCAGCGATGATGTTATGGCAATGGTGTTACAGTACTCTTGTACCTTTCCTCACTATCACTGTTTTATCTAAAGGCCTGCATTTCTTTGCCTGTTACTGTTCGAGTTTTTTTATCTTAATGGCTTGTTTCCACAGCAGCTGTCATTTGAGTTGCATATGCAAATTATTTCATTCATGCTGGTCTAATTGCAATGTACTTGATCTTCAGGTACCAATGATCACTGGAGTTACGTGTTGCAAGGTGTGAGGATGTCCTGTTCCAAAATCCATGTTCCAGTTGATGAGCAGTGTTTTGCAGATGCTCACATTATGATTTAGGGTTGCAGAGATTATTCAGGTCTGCTGAAATGTGTCCTTGGCCTACCAAGAAGAGCCAAGTTGTGCAGGGATCGTATTGTTGTTTGTCTTGTGCACAAGCACAGCGGAAGTCCCAGGATGGTAGGTGATGGAATTGGAAGTGAACACTTACCTGGATCAAGGGGACCAGTTTTTTACAAAATTAAATTCTTAACCAGGAATGTTTTTAAAAAGTTTCAGCAAAGAAATGGGAGTCATTAGTTGTGACTTCATTGAAGCAGATTTGTCTTCACACAGTGGGCTGTGCTTAGTGCTGCAAGGCACTGCACTAACAGCTCTCCTCACCAGGCTGTGGTGACTCCTCCACTGTTTCCCTTCTCCTGTCTCTCTCACATTCTGCTTCCAGTAATGATGATGATGATGTCATTGTTGCTGTGTCTCTTCTAGGTTTCTAGAATAGTCTGAAAAACTGCTGTGTCCCTTTTTAAATATTAACTTCATGATGCTCTTGGAGCTACTTTGACTGCAGAGTGCTTTGATGTGTATGTGAAGTGTCAAGAGGCTGTTACTTCCATACACCTGTTAATGCAGTGTCTCCGGAGGAGTCTTGTTTTCCCTCTGACTCCAAGCAGTGATATTGTATATAGCAACGCTGCCTGCTAACATCTGTTCAAACAAATAGTTTGTCCCCATCACAGCATTCATCCAAGGCAAAGAGCCATTGTAGATCTGTGTTTTATAACCTGAAACTTTTGTGCAGCAATAACAACAGCGTCCAGACTGATTTGAGGGCAGCGCATGTGCTAAAGCAGCTTTCTTAGGGGATATCCAGGGTAAGGCAGTCGCTCTCTTTGAGGCTCCATTTCAAATGTCTTTTGCTCATTTTGTAATGGAAACTGTAGGTACACTTTACACTGTTGATTCAGACACTTAGCTTGGCTTTGCTGTTTGAATTGCTCCTTTTTTTTGAGGATTGGATTTATGAGGTGGGTTGAAACCTCCAGTTTCAGCTATTTCAGCCCACTTACTCAAGATAATGCTCACATTGTGGGGACTTGCCAGGGCAGTGAGCTTTGGCTGGGAGGAGGAAAGTTAGGCAACTGCAGCTACTTCAGGCGTGGGCAGGGACTGCACTGCAGGGTCGGGAACTTTCAGCTGTGCAGCTGTTGGACAGCTTAGCTCACCTAAGTGACCTGTTCATCTGACTCTTTTTCCCTGCTCATCACTGCAGTGACAGATGAGCTTTCTGAGGACTAGTTAGTATTTGGGGAAACCTCCCCAAGCAGAGGATAACACAGACTTTACTCAGTGTATCGGTACTGTCCAGCGATGGTGTCTGGAGTGTGTCTCAAAGGCCAGATCAGACCTCCAGAGCCAGGTTGGTGTGCTCTGGTTGGGACATTATTCCTGCAAGAGCTGTGACACTGTTTGCTTTTGCAGTTGCATAACACAAACACTGAGTAAGATTCCTCGGCTCACAGCATGTTGGCATTTCATGAATCTGAGGAAGAGCAGCAATGCTCATCACTTTTAGGGACTGAATGTACTTCGTGACGGGGGACTGCCTAGGCTGGTAGCTACAGCAAGTGTGAAAGCAACATGGTGAACTTTTAGCTAATTGTCATTATTTAGGTTTAATATAATCATAAGTTCTCTGTGTTTTAGCCCCCAAAGATTTTTCCTTTTTTCAATCCAGATCACTTACTTCATAGTATTTACATTTAGGAAATTGTTCTTGCTAAACTGCTTGGAAACCAAGGAAAATATCTTATTATAAGTTCAAACTTAGCTTTGAGGCCAATTGAATTTAAGTGGCTTGTGTTACCACAAATTACAGTTGTCTGTAAGTCTCATAGAAATGCATGTAAACTCCCTTTTTATTCCTTTTATTCCCTCTTTCCTTTTAAGAGGGCAAAGAAGCTGCTGCATCCAAATGCAAGAATCACCTGAAGTTTGATATCTTAAATTAGATTTCTGAGTTTTGTTATCTGCA
This sequence comes from Eulacestoma nigropectus, assembly GCA_013397775.1. Taxonomy (NCBI): domain Eukaryota; kingdom Metazoa; phylum Chordata; class Aves; order Passeriformes; genus Eulacestoma; species Eulacestoma nigropectus. Next base: position 245,008 of record VZTE01001671.1, read on the forward strand.
ATAGATAGTTAAAGGTACAGCACCTCATAAGCTTTTATTGCTACTTAAAAACCTGTAACTGGAGTTCTTTTTCCTTCATGCCTTGGCTAATGATAGCACAGATGAGTGACTTCTGATCCCTTCCTTGTATGTAATTCTGACCTCTTTATGTATTTCTTTTTTTGTTCTAGCTTTTACAAAACTGATCACAGTAAATGGCCAAGAATATCATCTTCAGCTGGTTGACACTGCTGGCCAGGTAAGTTATCTTTCTTTGAATGTTTCTTCCAAGTGAAGACAACAGGCATTCATATTCCTGTTGAGCTAAGTTGGTAGTGACTGTCCATTCAGAGGTGCAAGTTAACTTAAAAATGGTCCTGACTTGTTGTTTAGGCACTGAAGAACTTTTTCTGTAGTGTTTATTTAAAGATTCTGGTTTGTGTTTTGTTACTGGGGTTTTTTTTCCCTATCTATTGAATGAGTGCCTAAAAAAGGGAAGAGGGTACTATGTTAACTCTGATGTCCCAGAAGTTCATCAGTAGCTTGTGTGATATTTACAGAGTAAATCAGCAGTCTTGCTTTAGATAAAAAACGGCACTTCAATAAACCATGGGGAACTTTTTCATGGCTTTTTCCTATTTGTGTGCTCCAGCTACACCAGCATGACTTGTATCCATGAAGCAGTCATGGGCAGCGGACAGATTCATGTAGGTGGTACCTACCGAGTTACCAATAAACTGCTGCAGTTTGTCTGCATTTTAATATGATGGTTCACGTGTGTGTCCAAGCTCCATGTAATGACAGGGAGTGAGGAGGAGACAGTGTCCTGCAGCGTGCTGGGGAGCTTTGGGAAGTGCAGGTGTTCATTATTTACAGGTACAGGTGTTCATTACCCGGTGATGCTTGGCTGAACCCATGCACAGGAGTGCTGTGTCTTTTGAGAGACTCTATATTAGGAGAAAAAACCATCGGGGACCACTAAATCCCTGTATTTTTATCCTAATTTTTTTTTTTTTGTGCTTACATGCTCTTGCCTTCTGTGATCTCATACTATGCCTTTGGATTTTTCCAAACTACAAGTAGTGTTGAACAATGTTAGTGTTGTAAAATACACTGCCAGTACTTAAGGCTTTAAAGCTGCAGGACGCCTGCTCATAGCTGGGAGACTGTTCAGAAGGGTTGTAACCTTCTAGGTATGTTTGATTGCTTTCTTGGAAGAGAGCTGTGTGACTGGGGAATTGCCATGCTGTATTTATATGGTGTCGTCAGCAACACGTGTAATCACTCAGAGATGTCTGAGCTCAACACTGGCTGCATGTTCTGGGGCAGGATTGCTGGATGGGGAATGCTCTGCAGAGGAGAGAGAGGGTGAGAGAGGGGCAGGCTGAGGAGTGTGAGCAGCAGAGTGAGCTCCATAGGTGTCACTCTGTGCCACTGTAAGTGCACTTGCATTCCAGCTCTGATTGTGTAGTGTAGTGATAAAAGAATTCCTCTTTGAGGAGGAAATTGCCTTCTGGGAAGGCGGCTTGACTCACCACTAACATACCTCTATTGCTGAGGATTAATTTAATGTTACACAGTATTGTAGAACCTAAGTAGCTTCTTTCCCAGCCTGTGGTTATTTGCAGATTTAATTCTTCGTGCAACGATTTGATTTGAACTTTGATTTCTGGCTCACAGGGTTAGAGGGGAGAGATGATGTTGGGTTATGGAAGGTGTGGCTTGGGCAGATTTCTTTCTCAAGTCTGTCTTGCTTAATGGCCCCTAGGGAGTGCTCACGTGTATACAGCACTGCAAGAATTGTACTGTAGATTTGTTACATACTTTTGAAAACCTGGCTATGGCTTGCAAAGTTGTAGCAACATTGTTTTATCACTTGCCAAATTTCTTCGTTTGACCCATAAGTTCCAGAGAGCATAGCAGCTTTTCTTCCTTCTCATAACAAGCTAAAAATAAAGTAATGAATTAGGAACAGTTGAGATTATGGCATTTATTTTTCTTGGTATTCCTCCTCTGTCCTGTGCCTCTTTACTTTCCTGATTATTTACTGAGCTTTGTGCAGTTCAGTTCAGCAGGGGTCTTGATACAGGGTCACAGAAGAGGAGCATAAAAGGAAATCTTACCTAATACCAAATTCCAGCTGGGGCAATCCTGGTAAATTCTGGGTAAAGTCAAGCCGCTACAGAGTTGCACTTTCACCTGTTTTACACAGACTTAGCTCAGATCCCTTCTGTATTGACTTTGGGATTTCACATCCAACTGGAGTGGCACTTTGGCATTTCAGAGAAGATGGGGGAGGGCTGCCCTCAGTGTGTAGCAATAAAGGCAAATGAGGGCAGCTTTTGCCAAGTGTTGTTCTTTCAAACTTTTTTTGTCTGGATCTGTGAAGTTGATTTATAAAGAATTTTTCATCTTCTGCCATTGAGGGAAGTTTGATTCGTTTTGGCTGTCTAGATTTAAGCTGTGTGATTGCACTGCTCCATCTGTTCAGCCATGACAATAACAGAGAGGTTATTTGATCTTCAGCTAAAATTACCATCTTCAAAAGCATAGGTTTAACAATTTAGGAAGTATGGCTCTTGTCAAAATGGAAATGTTTCCTGGGAATATCTGTTGGAAGAGGTTTTTAACATTGGATTCATAGTATTTGTGTTGCATTACCTGCAATATGTCAGTCTATTTTGTTTGCCTGTTTGGTCAGTCCCTTTTCTAGAAGGGTAATAAATTCAGTAATTAAGTTTCTGGTGGTTTTGTCTCTTGGGTTTTTTTTTAATGTAAACACTTGTCATATAATGTAAACTTATAGTTGTCATAAAGCAACTAATAACTGTATTTTTTGCATCTGTAGTTGATAAGCATTAGTTGGTAAGCCACAATTATTCACTTCCTACCAGATTCCTTAGGTAATTTAGATGTGATCAGTGTCACTTGAAATTACAAACTGCTAGATCCTGTTGTCAGCTGTTGAAATTAAGATTTTGAAATGTATCACCAGCAAGATAAGAGGCGTAATTGCTAATTAGTGGTGGGACAGAGTGGATGTTTTGTACTAATACAAACAGATAATTAAGCAGGATAAGAGGATTGGGAAGAGCTTCAGCTCATCCATAGTCTTAGAGGGAATAAACCATAAAAGCTGTAGATTAAATTGTAGAGTATACAGACTGACTTTTAGCTTTCTCTTGGTTTGGTAAAGATGCCACATGTGACATGATGAAAAAAATTCTGAAAAGTACTACCTATACAAAATATCTTAGAGATACGACCAACTTACCTGATGGTGATCGGATGGCATCAAGTTCTGAACTGTGGCACCCTTAATTTTAACTGCAATATTCCTTCCACAGGATGAATACTCCATATTTCCTCAGACGTACTCCATAGACATCAATGGCTACATTCTTGTTTATTCAGTCACGTCAATAAAAAGGTAATAAAATCTGTTTGTGTTCTTCTCTTCAAATATTTTCTGAGTTTAGCTCCTGCCTCTGGTATATTTTATGTGTGATTAATTCAATTAATCTCTCTTTCCCTTAGAAATACAATGAGTGAATATTAATGTTTTTTGAGAAATGTCCCCTCAGACCCTAATGTCACAGACACTTCTCAGACTAATGTGCAAGGTACCATGTAAGAAATGAGATAGTGTTAAACTACATTGTTTTGAGGTGTAAGTAAAAGTACAAAGGATTATTTCAGAAATAAGTAGAGTTCATTGCTCTTGCATCAGATACAAAGGCAGACTTAAATACGAAGCTAAAGGGCACTGTACATTTATGTGAAGTACCCAGTTAGTTGCTAGATCGTTCCTTCAGACTTGTTGCTTTTTACAGTACTGAGATTCCTTTGACTTCTTGTCTTGAATTGTCCTAATTAACCATAGAAATATTCATATGAATAGCAATATATGACTTTCGGACTGTAAACTCACTCTTGGCATGCTGCAGCAATTAATCTTCCCTGAAGGTTGTCCCAGAGTATCTCTCTGGTCCTTGCTGTTCCCTGTCCATTCTGACTCAAGGACAGAGTCCATCATACCTGGAGTCAGGCAAGACACATCAGCCTTTGTGCAGCTTTGTCATCTTCTGTTATTTCCTCCCTTCCTCTGGTCATCTTGCTTTGTTTAAATACTGGTTATCCTTGAAGAGCTGTTGATTTTCTAATATTGTACAGCATCTTTATTAGGACAGCTGAATATTTTCTGAAATCTTTGTTTGAATAAAGTGATTAAGACCTTAGACCTTTCAGTCTCATCAGGTGCAAGAGAAGTTGATGCTTCCCTTCTACTTTCAAAGCAGCTGGTGAGCTTTTTACAAGTGCTGAAGTGTTTCATATATTTTCCTCTGAATCAAACAAAACTGGTCATTTCAAGCTCTTTGATAGACTGTCATAAAATACAGGTAAAGCAACTTGCCTGTTGGCTCTTTTTACTTCTCAAAGGAAGGATAGGGTCTGGTTATAAACTTCTGCTGCTTGCAAGGTCTTTAACGTTGAACAGATTTCACAGTTCTTCTTTCTTGGTTTTCATCTTCAGTTCTGAAGTAGAGAAGGGCAAGCATGTGTTAGGCTTTTATGTGTGTCTGGAGATAAACTCTGTTGGGTCTGGGTTATTTAATGAGAGGTTCAGTGGTGGTGCTGAGTAACTTGTATGAAATAGCAGTCAGTATTCTCTGCCTTAAGTAGACAATGGTCCGCTCCTAAAGCAAATACAAAAATGTTCACTGATAAACGATACTGTGAGGACAGAAGTGCCTCTGACTGAAACCACTGTACATCACTCAGAGGATTCTGCAACCTATGCTGTTCCCTGTGTGGCAGCTAAAGGACACATTCTTTCTCAGCCACTGCAGTTGTTGCCTCATGGTGTCTTGAGCTCAGCAGGTGAAGAAATGAACATCTATTTTCTGTGATAGTATTCAATCAGTTCAACCAAGTTATGGTAAAAATACAAACAGGACAGACCAGGGTAAGGCTGTAGGTCAAAAGTCTTTTCATCAGTATTTAATCTTGATCCATTATTACAAATTTTTATTGTTGTTGTTTTTTCTTCCTTAAAATTTTGAAGTGTCAGTGATCCTGTCTTGTTCAATTCCTTATGTTCTGTATCAAGACTGTGTTTAGGTGATAGGAAAGATCTTCCACAATACTCTGGTAGCTTCGATGACTTGCCCAGACAATGAGATCACAGTCACCATCTGTCCTGACTTCTGTCAAAGTGTGTCTATTGATCCAAGTATTGATCCAGCTGGGCAAGAGCTTTGACAGCAGACTAAATGGAAATGCTCTTTTTAAAGTTACCATCTTCCCTGCTAACCTCCAGTGGGAAGTTTAAATAGGACTTGAATAAAAGCTACTGCCTTACATTTTTCATATTCCCAGGCTCTCAGCAGCAAGGTTACTGGAAGGCTTTTGCTCTAGGTCAGCTTAATTAAATTCCAATTCTGTATCTTGCTAGGTTCCATGATTTTGTGAAACACATTTATCTGACAGCTAGTAATGGGGTTTTTTTGTATTTCACACATCGAGCTGTTTGCTGTAACCCACTTGCTTGACAGAACTGGATGGGACCTCTTATGGTCTCCAAATCTCACAGTTTCACAGCTTGATGTGATGGTGCTGTTTTTGGATTGGTCAGTCCTTGCTCCTTTTTGTCCTTGCTCCTTTCAACATTATTAATTTGGAAAGCTTTCTAGAACATAAATTGGTCAAGCCAGTTTGATTCCTGGCAGTTCTTAGCAACTTGTTTCTGTGTCAGAATTGTGTTTGAGTTTAAGTAGCACTTCTCCTGTGTTTAAACTCTTCTGTGTTAACAGATCCTTGATCTGTTAACAAGGATCAGTTTTTTATTTGTAGTATTTTCACTAAAAAAGGAAGCTTGTGAACGATCTTAGACAAGCAGATAGGTACCCAGAGTGGGGAAATGGAGAGCCCAGGTTGGACAAGAGCACTTGGCAGCATTGTGCACAGGAGCCTCAGGTGAGGACTCACCAGGGTGCTGTGGTGTTTTTCTGGCTAAGCTGGAAACAACACACCTAACAGGGGAAAGGAAACAGGGATTGTACTGTCCTAGGGATTCAGTTATCCTGTGGACAGTGTGCTAAGATTTTTCCTCTTGCTTCAGACTGAGAAACAGTTTTGTGGTCTGTAGCAGATGGTTTTTTTGGTAGCGTTTTTATTCTTTCAGTTTTCAGGGTCACCGAGTTCTGTGCGTAGCGATGCCTCTCAACTCTGTCACAACCAAGCACCATTCAACTCATATTTTCTAAATAATTATGAGTGTCCACGGCGAGTTCTGAAGACTAGAATTTCACGAACACCTTTTCAGCATAAGCTCCTTGGGTCCCTGAAGTTCTTTCATTGATTCCACATTTTCATGTAATCTGTAGTATCCTACTTGAATTACCAGTAGCAATTTGTGCCAGACCAAGTCACGCTTCTGTTTACAAAGAACTCATTTTCTTGATAGGATACACTGAAACTATTAGCTGAGCATGGAGAAGCATTGTTTTCCACACAGTCTCAAATATTATTGCTGGAGTCAGACAAATTGACCTACTTCGCAGAAAATCCGTCTTAAATATGGTAGAGTTTATTGTTCTAGAAGTGAGAGGTTTTAATGCTTTGAATGGTGTTTTTAGGCACCAGGTCTTTGATTGCTCTGAGCTGGAAGTGTGTTTGAGTGCTGCTTTATTTTTCAGAGTTTCAATTCTAATTGAAATGCAGTGCAAGTCAAGGCACTGCCTGTAGCTGTAACAACCTTGGAAACTGGAAAAGTTTTGGTGTCTTTTCTGTTGTCTAGTTGTGTATCTCATCCCTGAGCCTGTGCTTCTCTTAAAACAAATGCGAGTTGTGCACTTCATGAACCGGCATTTTTTTCATCATGTAACCAGAGGAGCACAACATCTGCTCTTCAACCCCGTTTATAGCTTGTTCTCAAAAGTACTGAACGTCAAATGCAGTGGATTTTGTTAGTGAGGTTATTGACTTGATATTTTACAGTACTGCTTCTTACCTCCTGTCATCCAAACTTCACCTACGTGGTAGAGGAACAGACAAAGAGTATTTGAATAATTGTTGTTCCAGTGCCATCTTGCAGATCAGTTTACTCACTTTCCATAGAAAATTAAAATTTTAGGCTCCTTTTGGCTTTTACAGAAATAAACATAATAGTTATACATGAACTAAATGTGCTTAAAAAACAATGTATTCTTTTAAGATGGAGCTTGCGTAACTAATTACTTTTTCTTCCAATTTGCTTTAATTTGACATACTCATCCAGGATTATTGGACTGCAGCAGTTAAATTTCTCACTGCAGATACAAACCAGATGAGAGGTGGGAGGGACTTGGGGTGATTCTGTGTTAGATGCATCAGTCCTGGGTAATGTTATTTATCTCTGCAAATACCATAACTGGGGAGGCTGTAAGGGTAGGCTCAGGCTGGTCTCTGCTGCTGCTGGGACCAGTTTGCTGTTGTTACACAAACGGGTAAGACTTTCAGCATCTTTGTAGTTGTGCATACATAGAGTAAGTTTTAAACACAACCTACATATGCATTTAATTGCTTGTGTATTGGGTATTGAGGATAAACATCAGAGTGCATGTGTGACTTCATCCCTTTATTTTGCAGTTTTGAAGTGATAAAAGTTATCCATGGCAAGTTATTGGATATGGTGGGAAAAGTCCAGTAAGTAGTGACACTTTCATCTCATTTCATTGCAGGCATGTTGCTAGTGCTTTGTTCAGTATACTGTAACTGTTCTGAAGTTCTGAACTTTCTTTCACAGAATACCCATTATGCTGGTTGGAAATAAAAAAGACCTGCATATGGAACGGTATGTGAACTCCAGAATGTGGGAAATGCAAGGCAGCAGCCCACATTCCTGTGGCTGCAATGCACTGGGTTTGTTCTTGGCTTTCCAGAGCTAAAATCAAGTTGTAGGTTAAAATAAGTTACTGGCAAAGGAATTGTGTCCAGAATGTAAACTCTGAGCCATGAACTTCTGTTGTAATGTTGATTTTTTGCTGTGAGGTTCCAGGGACAGTCATTTAACACTCCAGGTTTTTTTCAAAGTAAGTAACAGAAGTGTGTTTGTCACAACAGCAGCAGCAGATGATATTACAGATTATGAAAAGAAAGCAATACTTTGGGACAACTGCTCTTCTGGGTCACAGAGCAGTTTTACCTGGCCCAGAAGTGCATTTGACAGCAGCCAAAAGCAAATGCTTTGGATCAGACTTCACAAGACATTCCTATTACAGTGCACTTCAGTGCTTTGGTACTCTGAGGTATTTCTTGACATATCAGATTCCAATTCTTCTGCAAGTTATAAGAAACTTATTTTTCTTTCTTTGGTCAGGGTGATCAGCTATGAAGAAGGGAAAGCTTTAGCAGAATCCTGGAATGCAGCTTTCTTGGAGTCCTCTGCTAAAGAAAATCAGGTAATGGATTTAAGAGTCACTTTATTCAAATCGCAGTGTAATGGATGACTCAGAGTTTCACTAAATAAAGGAAGCTAAAATATTTGCATGTACTGTACAGATATTTTGTGTAGATGGAAGCAGAACAGCTGTCTGCACTCAGGTTTATGTACACAAGTTTTTCCCTGCAACTGTCAATGGGAGGAAGAAGTGAAGAACTGAAAGTTCAGCTTCACTAAACATATCAGAACACATAGTGACAAACTCAGATCCACAGGGTGGGTGGAACAGGGTCTGTTACCTTAAATAGGAGTCACTGCTGGCAGAGCAGTGATTTGGTGTAAGGGGATGAACCTCATGTTTTAAGGTGCTGGGCAGGCTCAGCCTCTCTAATGGGGGAATAATCGTTTTGTCTGATGTTTATGGTCAAGTTACTTGAGTAAAGTTGGATTTTCCCTGAAAGAAAAACTTCAATTATTTATTGCCACCAGATATGGAATGCTTGGAGTTAATTTATCAGTATTTCTGTTTCTGGCTGAGACTTGCATTAACCTTGTCAAAACTGGGCATGATGGAAGCATGAAATTTCTCAATATCTTCTCTGTATGCAGGAGAGCTTCCATACCAAAGGAAATTAAATTGACAGTGTAAAGAATAAACCTGTTAAAAATGTCTGATCTTTTTTTCCCACCCCTTTTTTTTTAATAACTGAATACTTCTGGATTAGGCAAAGCTGTTGCCTGTGCTCTTTTTCTTTTGGCATATGTTCATGATGTGTAACAGCGCAGCAAGTCATGTCCAGCAGAATGATATCTTACTGATAACTTTTCTGGAGTTTTTATTGTTCTTGAACCAAGAAGATAAAAGTCATGTTTATTTATGTAAAGAAGCTACAAGCTTTGTAGGATGCTTGGTGTGTCCCGTGTGTTAACTTGCTGCACTGACACAGTCATGTATTTGTGCTCCTGTATTAAGTTAAGCTGCCAGCTGTAGTGTATATATCAAACTTGGTACCCTTCAGGGAAATCAAAATGGCAGTTGTATATCAGATATTCAAAATCCTGAACACTCCTGTACAAATTCCACCAAAAAATTCAGAAATCCTGTGCATTCTGGCTGTCAAAGGTCTTCCTTTCTGCAGGATCCTTCAGAATAGTGATCGCAGGTCGCTGTAAATTCTGTCCCTCTGGATTTAGCAGGAGGTTGTTAGAGGCAGGTGCCTGAACACAATTCCTGCTTCGTGCCTGCTACATAATACACTTGGTGAATTTGTCCAGCTTCAGAAGTCTCGCAGCTCAGATGTCACTTCTGAGATGGGTGCCCGCAGCATGTGACCATCCTTCAGGCTTTCTGGCGCGTTTCCTTTGGAGGCTTGAGATGTGTGGAATAAAGTGTGAAGGAGCCCAACACTGGCACAGCTGCCTCAGTCTTCTCACACATCTCCAGCTCCGAAGAGCTTAGCTTCTGAAGAGGTGGAAGATTGAGTTTTCAGAGCCAAGTGTGGAGTCTGGAGCTGTGAGATGCTGGGGAAAGAGGAGACACCAGGCATTCTAACATCCCTCTCTCTGAGTTGGACCAGGAGCACTTCTGAACTCATTTGGGTTTTCTCCTCCAAATCCTAATCTGACAGGATCAAAAGAGCTGATACATAGACTTCTGTCAGGACAGGGCATCTTCTTTTACTCTGAAATTGTGTCTGGGCTGGGGGAAAGAGGGTTTGTTTTGAACTTGATAACAAGCTGTGTTGTCATTTTCCTGGTATTGAGTGTTCACCTTACATAAGTCAACATTACTGGAAAAAGAAGTCTATTGGCACTTTTTGCATGGAGGTTCATCCAAATAATCACCTGTACTGGCTTGGTACGTCAAGTGTAACCTGACTATCAAGAGTAATTCCAAACTCCTTCCAAAAGTGCTTCAGCTTTTGTTTGTTTAACAGAAAGCTGGTTTATGCTTAAGGCATGAGTTGGACTGGATCAGGGATTTGGAACTTGAGCAGAGAGTTCAGAGCTTCTTGACTGGGGCTGTATCTGTTAATTCTCTCTGAAACCAAGCCCATCTGTATTTAATGGATTTGGAACAGAAATGTGACAATTTCTGGTGTGCTGGTCTGAGATTGGTTGTGTACATGATGTTCTTCACAGTAGTGAGGAGAGGGGGTCTTCCTAATGGCAGAGGCTCTTTTCCCTCTCTTCTACCTTCCTGCTTTGCTCCTCCCACCCCCCAAAAGAATCCTTCTTGGAGCATCTGTGAGAGTCCAAGGAGCATAACCCAATTATACTGGGCAATTGAAATAGTTCTCTAGATTAACTTAAACAAACTATGCCTATTCTGCCAAGAGTTATCAAAAGATAACACATCCCAGAAATGGCATGACTTGGAGTAGATGGAAAGTGAGAGAGGCAAAGATTAAAGCTGCGGTGATGATAAATCATAGTGGCTGGCAAGAGTTCTCAAGGTCAGATAGGAGTGCCAGCTCCTCCAGACATGGGTAGCCTGGTAGGACTTTAGGAGGAGCCTGCATATCACCAGCACATCAGTCATCAAGGGAAATCCCCGGGCTTTGGGAAGGCAATCCTGACACTTAATGGAAAAGACCTCCCTGAGAGGACTGCTGGGCTGTTACTGTCATGTCTTCTCAAGCTGCTTAATTATTACCAGACATGTTGAACTGCTCTGGCTAACTTCAGGAACTTCAGGCCTTTCTTGTGGAATTCCCTGCACAGTGTCACCTAGGCAGTAGTAGAGTGCTTTGTCTTAATCCCAGTGCAATAAAGTCACTCTTGGAAATACAGCCAGAATCCAAATTGATCTTAAACCCAAGTGAAGCTGGAAGCCAACTTCTACTGGAAGAATTTAGGAAGTAACAAGCAACTAAATTGTGTTCATCCAGTTACGCAAAATTCATTAGATAAATTGCAAAAGGAGCAAAGAAATAGCAAAATAATTGCTTCTTACCAAAATGGAGCTCTCTTAAAAAGGAAATGCTTGGTTATGCTTCTTTTTTAAGGGCAGCTTCATCTTGGAGCTCAGAAGATGCACTGCTTAGTAAATGCTGCAGAGTAGTTTGGAATCCAGGGATCTGGTATGTTTGGACTGGCAAAGGATGGGGGGAAAAAACCCTCTTTTACCTGGCTATTGTTCAGATTCCTGTGCCCAGTTCTGTGCTAGGATAAACCAGTAGTGTGAGCAGCTAAGAGTTTCCTCTTTGAAATAATAAAACAGTTGCCAAAGGATGACTCTGGCGCTGTGGGCTGGGTTTGGGTGGTTGCACCTCGCTGCTGGCTCCTGGCAGCACATTCCCCACTCCCTGCTCATGCAGGGAATCTGCCTCCCATGCTGCCTGTCCTGCTCGCACCGAGGGCACATCTGCAGCAGCAGCTGAGCCTCTGGTGTCCCCTGCTCGGGGCTGGGCTCTCCGGGCAGCAGGTGTTGCCCAGGCTGGCATCTCTTTTGTTTCCTCGGGGAGAAAGGTAGAAGGAAAGGCCAGATGGCTTCCTGTGGGCTAGGTGTGACCCACATTCCATAATTGGACCATATGGAGGCAGATGCATATAAAGTCTGGCTGCGTCCTTTATTCCTCGTCACAAAACTTCTTCCTGCATTGTTTAAAGGCTCGGTCTGAAACTCTTCAGCACGTTTGAGCTGAATTACAAATTCCAAAGTGTTCACTCTAGGACAGTGATTAAACCTTCCCAGTGAATATGTATTTTCTGTGAAATGAATTAACAAACTCTGTGAACTCCTACATCTCAGTGCTTCAAACAGCACGTCTTTGACAGGGAATGTGCAGCTTTTTGGTTGACAGAGTAAGTTGTGGAGGTTTTTTAATGGGCGCTGTGAAACGTGGGCAAAAAGAACTTGTGCAATAAAATGAAACCGTTGAAAATTTCGACTCTAAGGAAACGGTGGTGCAATATATTTGTAAATCAGTGCATCACCAGGTTTTGATTAAGGGAAGCTCTGCATTTGTGGAAGCAGTTTGATAGCAACTGCAGTCCTGGCCATGTTTCTCCTAAAGTCTTAATTTGCCCAGGAAATGTGTTGTATCATTACTGAACTAATGAGCCACTTCTGTCAGGTTCTGTTGGGATTGCAGGAAACTCCATTGTATGGAGGAATGCCCTATTTCCAGCTGGTGAAGTACTTTAAATAGTTCCAGAGATCCTTCTGTGTACAAACAGTATGAATGTGGGAAACTTTACATTAAGTCTAATCTTGTTAAGATTGCTGTGGGGCTTCAGTCAATGGGATTAATTTGGAAGTGATCCAGTTAAGAATTATATCTTGTGGAGGTGGAAAAACATCTGTTAGATCAGAATATGTAGCCATAAATCACACAGGGTGCTCTTCAGCCTGCTGATTAAAACCAACAAAACCCCCTTTTTATCCTCTTTCTAGCATGGCTGCTTTTATATAATTTATATACTTTCCTGTGCTTGGAATTCTGAAGTGGATGGCCAGAGGTTGGATCAGATGGCAGTCTGAGATAGTCAGGAGACCGTTTCCAAGCTGAAGATTCACACACTGAAGCTCTAGTCATGCAGTTCAGGCTATTTAAAATGTAACCCCTTTTCTCTCAGAAGGACTTTATCAAAGGATATTGCTTAATATTAGTGATAGTTCAGCTTGTGCTTATCTCTTGTGTCCTTGCACTGTGTCTAATACTGATCTTACTGATAGGGACAATGAGAAAATCAAGAGTAGTAAAGTCACCCCTCATACTGAGTTGTGCCAAGTCACTGTTGAGAGCTGAAAAATCTGCTGCCTTCTGTAATTACTCATTATCTTAAAGATTACTGAGAGCAAACGGATTGGTTTATTCTCTGGGGCAGCACAGCGTCCAAACCTTCTGTGCTGTCAGTCACTCAGGGCAGCTCACCATGCAAAGTAAGGTGATTACAGTTATTAGCTCTGTTGTGAATCTATCTCAGTTTGTGCCTGCCCTCCCTGCCGACGATTGCTGTGGATGGGGGTTTGCACTTCCCTTGGAAGCTAAAATTATTGTGTTTTCCCTCTTTACTTTTGGAATAAGGATTGGATGTATTTTTATCTGCTGATGTAGCTGGTAAAACTGCTAACATTTTTTTTGTTATTCTTTCAGTAAGTGGGCAGTCCCTCCTTCCCTCCTAATGGTGTGCTCTCTCTTTGCAGACTGCCGTTGATGTTTTTAAGAGGATAATTTTGGAGGCAGAAAAAATCGATGGGGCAGCTTCACAAGGGAAGTCTTCATGCTCAGTAATGTAATTCCACTGCAGAACCTGAAAACACTGGGAATACATTCTACCTGAAGAAGCAAAACTGCCCATTATCTTTAAGGATAAACTATGCTTCTTTTTTTTTTTTTTTTTTCCTTTTTTAAAATTTTTTTTTCTTCTGTTAACCTGAAAGATAAAGAGTTGGTTTGGAGCCTTTCCCTTCAGATTATGTTAAACTCTGACTCCTGTGCAAATGGCTTCACTTCCATTTTCAAATTTTAAGCAATCATATTTTCAATTTATATATTGTATTTCTTAATATTATGACCAAGAATTTTACTGGCATTAATTTTTCAGTGTAGTTTGTTGGTTAGAATAATCATCAAAATGATGCATATTGTTACACTACTATTAACTAGGCTTGGATATCAGTGTTTCTTTGTGTTAAATGTATACTTGTAAATAAAATAGCTGCAAACCTTAAATGTTCTGTTTATAATTTTTCGTTGATTACTCCATATCAACTTTTTTTTTTTTTTTTGTGAAAAATGTTCACCTGCTGACCTTAAGAGGAGGCGTGAGATCCGTGGAGCCAATGGATTGTTTGACTATTGCTCGGGAAGTTGTTTGCGAGTGATCCCAAACGTTTTTGCTACTGGAACTCCAGGCTGGCCAAGCAGCTCTGCTTTGCTTTGTGCCCAGTCACAGGAAGGAGAGACAAGTGCCAGCTTTATTTGGAAGGGAAGGCCTGGGTTTCAGTCAGAACCTGCTCTGTGTTTTTCCTCTGTAACCGTTGAGTAAAGGGTGCGCAGACCCGCCCCGAGTTCCTGCGCTACAGACTGTTCACGCGGACTTGTGACTGGGAGCGCTGTCAGGATGGAGTGGATTTATCCAGGTCACAAGCGTAGACTTGTTAAGAACAAAAATGTCATTTAAAATAAATTGCACGTCCTGAACAAATCGGTGTGGGCTGTTTGTCGTGAATTCCTGTGCTCGTGGGTAGCGCTGGTAGAGGTGAGCGGCCTCCTGACGCCTGGCCATGCACAGTTCAGGGTCCCTGCACAGCTTTCCCTGACCAGCTCCAAGCTTTTCCTTGGCTTTTGGACTAGAGGCTTAGCAAGCTGTAATCTCTCAAGTCTAGAAACAGACTACTTACAACTATATATTTAAAAATTTTGCAGTTGACCTACTTTGTATTGAAAAGCGGAACAAAACCCAAAACAGTAAAAACAAACAAGGCTGACTGGGGAACAGTTAATTAAATTAAGTGTTTCTCCTGCATTTTTGTGTTCATTTGAAAACTTAATTTCTGGCAGGAGTACAGAGAAAGGGAAAGTTGGAGTGTTTTTGCAACCAGAATTAGCTTTTACCTTCCACTCTGTCCCAAAAGATACAAATGAAGCATTTTGTTCCTTTATTTTCTTTGTGCAGTTGTTCCCTCATATGGTACAAAAAAGTGTATGTAGGAAAACTTGGTATTTTCTTTGTTCATCATGAGAGTAACTGGTAAAAAAAAAAAAGTTGCCCTTTTTCTCCATTGAGGATATTAGTTTCTGAAAACCCCCATTCCATGAATTCTCGCACCTTGTGCCAAGCACAGGTTGAGTAGCTCGATGATTGTCATGCGTGATGGATTGCTGGAGTTCAGCAGAGAGCTTGTTCAGGCAAACGAGTCCACACTTGGATTTTGGAACCAGACTGAGCCGGGGCTGTTTCCTCCCCAAGAACCTGCAGCACTGGAGCAAGAGTCGCTGGGCTGGGCTGGCAGTGGAAGGCTGAGGATGCAGAGCATGGCCCGAGGAGCACAGCACAGGGTGTGTCAGTTCAGTGCGATCCTTCAGTGCCTGATCCCTGGGATGGATGAGCTGTTGCATGACCCGAGGCTGTGGCATTGCATCACGGACACAATGTCGTGTTCTGCATCACAGGGTGGAAACTGGAGTAACACAAACCTCAGTGACCACATCTGCTCCAGTTTTTTGTCAAGCTGGCTGCAGGTGTGCTGGCACCATTCTAACCCCCAAAATAGCTGGTGCATTGCTTCTTGAGGTGTGCCAGCTGCTAAGGGTTTAAAGGAGATGGATGAGGATATGTGCAATTTAATAGTCTGGGATAACAGGTCCTGCCTTCCAGCGCTGAGGCTTTCCAAAAGGGCTTAAAGGCAGGCGTGGGCTCTCTGGATGGTTTTTGGTGGGAGTTTCTGAGACTTCAAAGGGACATTTCATGAGGACATTTAGTGATAGGGCAAGGGGCAACAGCTTCAAACTGCAAGAGAGTAGGTTTAGAATAATTAATAGGAAGAAATTCCTAAGGGCAATGATGCACTGGAACAGGCTGCCCAGAGTTTATGGATGCTCCACAAAGCCAGGTTGGTTGGGGCTCTGAGCAACCTGGTCTAGTGGAAGGTGTCCCTGCCCATGGCAGGGGGGTTGGAACTGGATGGGCTTTTGGGTCCCTCCCAGCCCAAACAATTAATGCAGTGAGCACTGAGAGACTTGTACTGCTCTTGCATTTTCCATAATAGCTGAAGAATTGAACTCATCCATGTATGTTGTTCCCTTCTTCCTGTTTCTGCTTCATCCAGTAAAAAATGGAAATTATTTCACTCGTCCCAGCCTTTCTCTGCTAATAAGATCTAAGGACCAGCCATGTGCAACAGTCTTGAAGTTCTGTAAACACGTTCTGAAACGTGTAGCCAAGCGTGATCAGTCAACTCCTCATCCTTGGCTGTACAGAGATTTCTCTTGGCTTCTCAGGATGGCACCTTCAGCAGCTGGAGTATAACAGAGGCTGGGGCAGCCTCGTGCTTCCTTGTACTGAGCTGGCACAGGTTGGGTTCTTCACCCTGAGAGCCCTGAAGGGGGTGGTGGGCAATTGTGGAAGTCCTGTTATGTACAGAAACAAAATATTGCTGTCTCGCAAACTGCTGCTTGCCTGGAGTTGATGAATTTATACAGCCTTGTCTGCCAGCTGCCCTGATCCTTTGGAGGCTTCTGGAGGATTGTGATAAATGGTGCATGGATGAGAAGGTAATTCCTGGAGGAAATAAGTTCTCTGGTCCCGGCTAGGAAAAGAATTATGTAGACTTAATAACCTTGTTCTTAAGGGATGATCATTTGCAAAGGTGAAAGTGCAAAGATCCTTTTCCTGTTGATGCAATGAGCAGAATTTTTTCGCTGTGAGGCTGAGCACAGTCCACCAGTTTTCCCACCTTGGACATACTCAAAAGCTACTTGGACATGGTCCCAAACAACCAGCTCTGGGTGACCAAGGGCCAGGTGTCCTCCAGAGGTGCCTGCCAACCCCAGCCATTCTGTGATTGTGTGAAGATTTAACTGCTCTAAGTCATGTTAAGTTCTCATTGACTTGAGTGGATTTACAATGCCCTGGTTCGGAAGTGACTCCTGCCTTGCTTGTGCCCCTCTCCAGCTCCTCGCTTTGCTGTGTGAATAATCCTGAGTCCCAGAGCTGGATCTGCCTGTCTCCCAGCCTGCCATGCCTGGAAATGCTGAGGACGAGGAAGGCAGCGGGGCAGGTGAGCTCAGCAGGGGGAGGATGGACTGCAGGTGCTAAGTGGATACATGAGCCTCCTGTTGTTTCCGTGCATAGTGAAGTTTGTTCCTGCCTGATTAACTCCATGATGGGGAAAATTTGGGGAGTCAGCTGTGGGTCTGTGGGGTCTTCTGTGTAATGCTTCTTCCCAGCTTCTGTAAAGGGTTGGTGAGTCCTTGCCAGAGAAGAAAAAAGCTGGAAAGTGTTTCCACTGTTCCTATGTGTCTACAGTAGCTGTGCTGTAGTATCTGGATGAGGTGCAGATGTCCCAGGTGCTGTGCAAGTGCGGTGCAGGTAGTGACGATGTGCCCAGGCTTGCTGGGCTTAGCCTGCTAATTAACACTGCTGAGCTTGAGCCTCTCCAGAAGGAGAAATCAACAGCTGCTAATTAGCCCTTATGTAATCAGGACCGCTCATCTTCAGAGCGTTTTGCTAATACTGACTCATCTTCACAACTTCATCTAATAAGGTCAAAATTGCTCCCCTTTGACAACTGGGGAGGGGGAGTGAAAACCTTTGCACAGATGCCTTCAATCATTGCAAGCATGCGGAAATGCAGCTAAACTGGTCTGGGTGATGGGTGTCCTCAGCATCCAGCTTTTCCTTGGATATCCTGTTTCCCTACAGGAACTTTTACTTTTTTCAAGTACAGTGAAAACTGAAAAGATTTCACCCCCCAGGCTTTCTGATGCTTTCCAAAATGAAGTCCAAGTCCCATCTCAGTCAGATGCTGAGGTGTGCGATGATCCCTGGACAGAATATTACTGAAAACAAGACTGTAATTGGCTCAACCTGACCAGCAGGTCCCATCTCCAAGGTGAGGAGCTGGTTTTCCTAGCAGGAGGCCAGCCAGATCCATCATTCTGTGGCAGGGTTTGCTCAGTCTGAGGAGGTTCTTTGGAGTCCTTACCCCGCGTGGGTGACAGGAGGTGTTGCTGGCATGAGATGTACGGTGGGTCAGGGTGTGGGATGGCCACCCTTGGTAGAGATATTCCAGAGATTTTTATGTCATAGTGCATCCATGCTGAAGGCAACACATTGAACCCAAAACCATTGCCTGGCAGCTGATTCCCGTTTCCAGCAACAGGGGATGTATTCTGCCAGTGAGGGTGTGGGTTGAATGTTTTGCAGAGATATTCTGCAGTCAGTGTACCCAGCCCCCCTGGCAGCTCTGGGAGACAGCACGTGGTGCACTCAGGTACAGGGAGCGGCTTAATCACCAGCAGAAATTGGTAGTTTTGGCAGCTGGTCTGAGGTGGGCCGGGTCTTCGACAAGCAGCGTTTATTTCACACAGAAACTCTCCCTTGAGTCGTGGAGATGGTTTCTCACTCAGGTCTTGCTGCTCTGAAGAGGCCCACAGGATGTGCTCATCATGCCCAGCAGCAAGCCCAAAATTCTTCCATGGGAAGGAGCAAGACCCATGATTGTTTCATATTTAACGAGCTCCGAGTATCTCATACTGAGGTATGTGAAAAATCTATGAGCTTTTCAAAGCAAGGTGGTATTTTGAAAGCCCTGAGCTAGGGATTTTCTGTGCCAGGTCTCACACTGCTTTGCAAATACTACAGGCTCCTCCAGAAGCTGTGGCCCTGTCAGAGGGTGTGGAGCAACTCCTTGGCTGCTGCTCCATTAATGGTTATTTGTGGGGCTGCACTGGCTGTAGGAGGTACCTCTGAGCAGAATGCTAATCCTGCTAAGCCTCTGACACGGAATATTCCTGTTCACATTAGCGAGGTCACTCCCAAAGATTCACCTCCAGGAGTCACACCCTGCTCAGCTCCCCTGGCTCTGGCCTGGACAATTTGGAGAGCAAATTGTCTCTCACCACTTCACTCCTCAGCCTCGTGGCAGCAAAGGCAGGCAGTGATAGCACAGCCTGGAGCTGCCGCTGCAGACCTCAAACCCAATTCCTCCCTCTAAACCAAACCCACAGAAGAATCTCAGATTTTTGGGTTTTGACTGTTAACGCCAAATACTCAAACTTGCAAGTTCATTTTGAATGTTTCATCCTTTAAGCAGCCACAGTGGAGGAAGGCTGCCCACAAACCTTTTGCTGCGGGGCTCATGGTCAGATGTGATCCTGCACCTGGGCACGAGCAAGAGGCGAGGTCAGCCCCAGCACCACATGCCTGAAATGCTGCTAGTGGCCACAGGCTCCCCAGGCTGCTCTTTTCTCCCTTCCATTGGTAGCCTTTCCATCTTTGGCAAGGAGTTAAGGGGGTTTGTCCAGGAAGTATGATTTGCTATTCTTCCATATTCTTTTTTTCCCCATAATTTTCCTTTTTTTCCTAGAGATGAGTCCCTTCTTATTTCATATCTTTAACGTGGTTTCTCAAAGAAATGAGGATAAAGTTGCCTTTTTCCATCTCTCCTGAAATAGTTTTTGAACCAGTTGGACAATTTCTAAGAAATCTGACAGCCAGGCTCAAGTCTCAGATTCATCAAGCTCTTGCACATTGAATTAGATGTCACACCCTAAGACAAACAGGAAAATCCCCTCATGAGACAGAGCTGGAGGAAACCAGGCTTTTGTGGTTCCATAGAAATCTCCTCCTGAGGCACTATTTGCTTTCCTGGGTGCTTTGGGGCAGTTTGCTGTGGGTGCCACAGGTCTTCCTCTCCAGGCACCCAACAGCCCATGGCCAGTGCAAAGAGCGCGTGAGTTACAACCTCAGTGGATGCAGAGTTGGGTCCCAATGCCAGCAACGGTGCCACCCTGTTGTCCTCGTGCTCCCAGCCATAACTTGGAAGAGGGACACTTCTTCCCTCCCGGGGCACTGAGTGCAGGGCCACAGGGAACGCTGCTAATGCCCCCCATCTTGGCTGCCGCTCTTCCAAGTGGGACTTTCCGTGTGCTGTTACTTTTCTCTCCACCATCCGGTGATTAATTTAACACCTTAAAATTGGCACCGGCATTTCAAAGAGGGTTTGGGCAGGGTTGGTTTTTTTTTTAATCAGATGAGGCTTTTTTCATTGTTTCCTGCCTCACAGCACAACACGTACGTGTGAACCGTGTTCCTGCGATGCCGGGGCAGGTTTGCCTGCATCAGCTGGAGGATGCAGCTGATGTTTCAGCTCTCCCAGCACAAAGTGCCACCTCCCTCCTTCCTCCTCCAGCGCATCCCAGTCAGCGACATCCTCCGGCTCAGCC
The DNA here is from genome assembly GCA_013397775.1 of Eulacestoma nigropectus. Taxonomy (NCBI): domain Eukaryota; kingdom Metazoa; phylum Chordata; class Aves; order Passeriformes; genus Eulacestoma; species Eulacestoma nigropectus. The sequence goes on from VZTE01001671.1 coordinate 265,309, forward strand.
TACGTGTGTCTGCACACACGCTTATTAACTTTTACATCTTAATTGGAAGAGTGGCGCATGTTTGAGCCCTAATAATGACATCCTTTCTCCCGAAGCAGTCTTTAATTTTGAGATGAAGCTGTGAGCCAAGGCAGCAGAGTGGGGCTGCCGAGCCAGGCTGCTGGCACATGTGAGAATGGGAGTGACCTGCCAAGAAAGGAGGCTTTAGGGTTTGGATGTGAAGCCTGTGCCTGATGGTCCAGGGAGAGAGGCGATAGCAAGGGGGGGTGATGGGGGCCCAGTGAGTGAGGAGGAGGAGGATTCAATGAGCAGGAGCTGAGTGTGAAGTCTCTTCCAGAGCTATTAAAAAGCATAAAAGACAAATCTCCTTTTTACGTGGCCCCCTGGTACGTCTCTGCATGCTGGTCAATGGGCCACCCCCATACATCTGCCTTTACCTTTTCCTAGCCTGGCTCATTAATATAAACTGATGGGGTTTATGGGCTGGGAGCTTCCTTTGCTATTTGTCCAGAGAATAAGACAGTTAAAATCTCTGGATATTCTTATAACACAGATGAGGACTTTATGGTCCCATATAGCTGCAACGTAAGTTACTTTAATATGGTAACTTTATGGTCCAAAAGTCCCTCTAATCCTGACTTACAGCTGTGAGTCAGGGCTTCAGTGCTGGAAGATCAAAACATTCCTGAGAACGATGCTCGTGAGTAACATAGGTGGGTTTGTGACCCCAACATTTGCGCTTTGGAGGGGATCAGGTCCTTGGCTTTTGGAGGTGCCATTTAGAGAGGTTCAAGGGTTGCATGAGAAACCATTGGTTTGATGGATGGAGTGCAATGTACGTTGGTGAGGAGCCTTCCAAGGACACCCCCTCTTGGCTGCCACACGGCAATAGGTGAGAAGAAGCTGGGAGAAAGCAAACCTAACACAGAGAAATTATGTGCCATGCTTAGAGATGCTGCTGTTTCCTCATTTACTTGTTATCTGTTCTGAGGAAAAAGACAAAGGATGGGAAAAAAAGAAAAATAAAAGAAAACAGAGGGGGAAAGGAAACAAGAAATAGAAATTAAGAGGAGAAAAGGTAAAAAAAATAAAAAAAATAAAATAAAAAAAAAAGAAGTCCTCCAAAAAGGAGCAGTAAATGTGCACCGCTAATCGACCAAAGCCCTGCCAAGCAAATCTTTTGTCAGATTATCTGCCCAAAATCAAAAGCCCGGACTCAGCAGGCCCCGTTACCGGCGGTTCTGCCTACGAAGCAGGAAAGCGCAAAGCCCCCGGTTCCCGCGGCTTTGTTAAAAAGCCCTCGCGACACCAGCCCCGGCCCGGCCCCCCCCCCGCCGGCCCCCCCATAGTGGGGGGG
>VZTE01001671.1:266678-363916 GCA_013397775.1 Eulacestoma nigropectus
GGCCCCCCCCCCGCCGGCCCCTATATAGTGGGGTGTCCAATGATCTGTCCATCGCAGTTTTGGTCTGGCTCCCGCTTTTGGTCTTGGATAACAGCCAGCAGAAAATGTCTCAATACTCAGGAAAAGTAAGTAACGACCCAACCGCTTCCCTTTCAGCCTGGGGCTAGAGAGCCCGAGCATCCTCCAGGTGGAAGGAGTCGATGAGGATAATAGAGCCAGCAGATGCAGCGTGAGTGGTGATCCTGGGAGCAAATTTGGTAGCAGGGATGGGGAGGGTGTGGCAGAAGGAGCTGTGTTTCGGGAGCCAAATTTCCTGTTTAAACATTCCTGCTGGAAATATGTGTGAGTGAGCACGAGGCGGCGAGAAGTGTCATAAATGCGGGATGCACTGCGTTCCCAGAAAAACAAATACACTTCTTAGGAAAAAATGCCAGGGATGCCGTGCTCCTTTTGCTGGAAAGCAGCTAAAATAACACAAACCACCCTGAAATGATGCATCTGCAAGAGATTCCTATCTGCTTGGAATGGGAGTCCGGCTCCTCACTGCAGGCTGTTCTCCTCCCTCCCCCCAGATCACTTTCTACGAAGGCAAATGCTTCACAGGCAGGAAGCTGGACCTCTGCGGCAGCTGCAACAGCTTTCAGGACCAAGGTTTCCTCAACCGGGTGAACTCCATCTGCGTCCAGAGTGGAGCTTGGGTCTGCTTTGACCACCCCGACTTCCGAGGGCAGCAGTACATCCTGGAGCACGGCGAGTATCCCGATTTCTACCGCTGGAATGGACGCAGCGACCACCTGGGCTCCTGCCGGCCCGTCGGGATGGTGAGTGGGATGCTGCTGGCGTTGGCTCTCCCAGCGGGAGCACCGTTGGGTTTTGTTTCTCCTGGTCACAGGAGCCCCGCAAATAAGTGCCATAAAAATTTGTGTTCTTTAGAAATAGTGTGTCCCATTGAGTAGGAAAGAGTTTCCTAGGTAGATTTGTCTCTGTTTAGAGTGGTCTGTGCAGGCCCCAAAGCTGAGACAGTTTCCTGCGTCCCTGGAGAGGAGGAAGATACATCTTCTTCCTCCCACAATGAAATGCAGTGCCTTTAACAGGATGAGATATTCCCATGGTTTTCCAGATGAGATGGAAAGGTCCTGCTGGTACCATGCTTTTCCTTTTAATGTAAGCTGCTATGAAATATTCACGGGGGAATTTGGAAGGAGATTCGTTGCCCAAGGCAAGTTTGAGCTGTGGCAGCTCCATCTCCCCACGCACCTGGAGGGGGAGAGGGCAGCCCGAGGGCTTTCCAACCAGACCATGGGGCTGCTCCTAGCAAATTTTAGCTGAATTCTCTGCTGTTGCAAACCACCTTCTGACCCGAGTAATCCTAAACTAAACCCACTATTTTTCCCTTCCCCTTATCAAGCTTTTAAAAGCACTGTCCAGAGGAAGGTTTAAATGGGAAGATTAAAAAATTAGCAAAGAAAAACGAGTATGGGTTGGGTCTTTCCATCGATTCTCCTATCACTGAGGGCCTCTGGGGCAATGATGAGCCCACTTGGAGCAGGTGGGATTTCTCACTGGCCCTGAAACTGCTTTTGGCACAGCAGCGGGTCTGTTTCAGGTCTGTAACGTCATTCCCAAAGCACCTCCATGATCCGTACGTGGAGGGATGCTCTGCCCCGGGCCCTGGACCCTGGCCAGCACAAGGATGTGCTCCTCCTTTCCTGGCCTAAGATTTTCCCTGTGAGATGCCAGCAAAGGCTTTGAGGCATTTGTGCAGCGCAGATTCCCGGAGGAATGTTTGCTCAGGCACGGTATTCGCTTGGCTGCTGCCGGCGGCTGCCTGCTGTGGGATTTGGCATCACAGCCCGGCCTTCTTGTGCGCTGACGTTGTTTATTTGAAAAATGCATTTAGGTATTCTTTGAATTTGGCTTGAAAATATCCTTTGAGCCCGCTCTGTCCCACATTGCTCTGCCGCAGGCTGCAGACATCTCCCCAGAGTAATTTATGTCGTGTGACCGTCACAATGTCCCAGCAACGATGATGCTGGGAAAGTTTCCTTTTCTTCCCCTTGTTTTTATTTCCCTAAAAGAAAGGCACATCCCCCACCAGGAACAGCAGCTATGCATGAAACTGGAGGCAATACAAATTAGTTTAGGGGAATAGTCCAACATCTTTGTGCACTCAGGATATGTTTCTTTTTTCCTGTTTGGGTGCTCAGAGAGTTGGGGCTGCAGCTGATGCTGCATTTGGGATGGAGGGTTTGTGGGCTTGTGGTGTGGGGGAGATGGACAAGGGGCTGTGTGTGCCTGAGCATCGGCACCCTGTGTTGTGTTTGCATGTGGACAGCAGCTGCAGGAAGGTGCAGCTGGGCACAGGGACAAGGGATTTTTGGCTGCTTCCCTGGTTGGTGTGCTGGGAGGAGGCACAAGTTTGTGCATGCTGTGTTCATGCTGGCACCAGTGGTCTTGGATTGCTCTTCACATTCCCCTTCCACAGCACCCTTCTGTCTCCCTTTTTGTCTTATAAAAGCTGGAGAAAGAGTCTGTTGCGCTTTGTTGGTGTTGCTGTTGACTCCAATCCCTTTGTCCCCAGCACGGCGAGCATTACAGGATCGAAATATTTGAGGGGAGCCATTTTAGGGGTCCCAGCCTGGAGCTGACAGAAGATTGCTCCTTCCTGCAGGGACAAGGCTGGGACAAGACCTGCATCAATGCCCTTAAAGTGTACGGCGACGGCGCGTAAGTAATTCCACGTGTCCTGGCATCAGCCACTGCCGTGCTCCCTGCCCTGGGCACTGCAAGGGAGAGGGGGCTGCAGACACTCCTCGCTCATGGAAAATCCTGTCAGTGCCGGGGGCACTTGGAGAAAGCCTAAAAATCTTTGTTAAGCCTATGGTTAAAGGTGAATGTTGGGGCCTACCCACTGAGAGCTGCTTCAGAGGGGTGTGATTTTTGGAGGGTGGCAGCTAAGCACAAGCTATAAGAACTCTGAGACACCTCTTTTAAGGTGTATGAAATGAGAAGCCTAAAACCATCTCCTTCCTGCCTGCCTGCCTGCTTTCCACACCTCTTTAAAATCCATGCTGAAGCTCTCAGGGAGGGTGGATGGATGGCTCCAGGTGATGCACATCAGGGCTTTTTCTTTGCACGTGGCTTCACCACACCTTTTCCTATGATGGCAAAAGTGAGGCAGCAGCACTTCCCCTTCACAGTAAATCCTGCCTCTGAAAGACAGGGCTGACAGCGGTGGTGACGCCCAGACTGAGGCTCAGCCCCATCCTCCTGCCCCTGCAGATGCTCCTGAAAGCCTCGGCAGGATGTCAGCTTTGCCATTTCCTTGATGTTTGGTGGCAGTTTGTATTTTCTCGATGGCGTTGGTGGGTTTTGTGGGTTTTTTTCCTCTTATTGTCAGACAGGTTGTTATCCTTCTGTCTCCCCTTTCTTCTGTCTGACAATTGCATTTTCACTGCAAGTGTGCTGGGAGCTGGGGGATGCCATAACACCCTCCCAGGGCCAGGCAGACGGTGGCTGGAGAGAGGCGCTGGGGCAGAGAGAAGCCCCTGCAGAGGAGGGAGCACGGATACCTTGTTCTTCACCTGTCCTGGACTGGATATTGTGCAGCTCAGAGGCACCTAGTGTGAGATGCTGGACCCTTTCTGTCCATTTTTTTCTCAGAATAGGGAAAGGTTGTTTCCATCCAAGCTAAAGATGTCGTGACTGCAGTGTGTCCTGCAGGACCCTTTCTAATCCAAACAAGGCCTCTCCTCTTTCAAAAATCCAGGCTTCTGATTAGGCAGTGGCAGTTCATTAAGGAGCAGAGCTACCCACTCCTGATGGGAAGAAATGGCTGGAGGCCACCAGGGACCCTGTTAGTGCTGAGCATTTGAGTACCAACACTACAAAGCCAAGAGGGAGCCTGTGAGTACTCTGGCAAGAGCTTTAGAGCCAATTTACTGCTTGGGTCCCTGTAGCAGAGCCTGGAGCTTGAGAATTTGGGAAGCTGCCCAGAAACTTTCAAGCACTTGAATTTTTCAGATTGATTTCCCCCCTCCCCTACAAAATGTATAAAGGGCACAAAGCTTGTTCTCCCTTGCATGGGGGCCTGGACTATTTGTGTTAACATTATAGGACTTCCCAAGGTCTACGAACAGTGATAAAAAATTAGAAAAAAATAAAGCACTGAAAGGAGCATGGTGAGGAAACCCTCTGAAGTTTGTAGCATTACATTCAGATCCTGGGAAGATCAGTGTTGGGCATGCTTGGAAAGGTCTGTAAAGGCAATTAAAAGTCAGGACAATGCAGAGGGACCTGCTGTCCCGGGCTGCAGGAGGAGGGAGGGAAGGATGAGATACCACAGCAGAGAGGTGAGAGCAGAGAGGAGAAAGGGACCCTGTGGCACCACTTCTCTCCTTTGGATGGACCATCTAAACCCAGGTGGCTCCAGAGGTGCTGCAGGTGTAGGTGGTGCTGGGCATACCCTGGCAAAGCTCTCCCAGAACCCATCCTTGGCTGTTTGGGGAGCAGAGGAGATGGGGTCAATGGAAACAAAGGGAATTTCAGCCACCGTCTCACTCTGTGATTTTCACCCTCAATTCCCACAACGTGACATCTGTTGGATACAGAAATATTTGTTTCCATTTCAAAATCCATGGATAGTGTCATGTGCTGATAAAAAGTTGCTGCCTGTGCTTGTGGAGGTGGCCGTGCCCGCGGGAAGTGATGATGGATCATCTGGAAACATGGGAATGGAGACAAACGTCTGCCTTTGCCATGGTGTATGGTGAAGCTGAGGGGGTCCAGCACCTTCCCTGCTGCCCCTCTGGGGCAGGCAATTGCTACCCCACACAGCCAGAGAGGGTGATGGTAAAGCAGTTTAAACCATGCTGGCAATGAATTGCTATTTCGGAGCAGTTCTGAGGTGTCACCGCCTCCTCGGAAGCTGTTGCAGGTTTGTGGCGAGTGGCTTCGCCCGTCCCACGGGCAGAGCCAGCTCCAGTATCACATATGGTATCATCTGATTTTAGATGAAGATGTGTGGTTCTTGTCCTCCTTTGTGCCTCAGCCACTCCACAGAGGACTGCCTAGAAATAACAATTTTTAAAAGCTGAATTTGTTTTGTGGTCCAGGAGAGAATACCCCAGAAAGAGCTTTTCTGCACTACAGTGGAATAACTTGAAGGAACCAGACCAACCATTATTCTGCTGAAGCATTCGTGGGTGTTTGGTAGCTGTTCTGCAGTCAGGTTGTGAAATACAAACCAGAACAGGTACCCAGATGCTGCTGCCCAATGAACATTACATATTTCTCAGCAGAGGCCATATCTGCCCATGGCACTGCTCAAGTCCTACGTGGAGAATGAGTGACTTAGAGCTCCACTGAAAGCCTCCTGCTTGGTCCAGGCTGATGCTGCAGCATTCCCCTCCTCGTTTTTCAGTTTGAGCAGCCAGTTTTGGCTTACAGAGTTTGAGTTGATTCCATGAGCATTTTATTCCCATGTCCTCTGGGATTATGTGCTAATGAAACACAGCACTGAGATGTTTGAGGGCTGTGTGCTATGTGCCTGGATCAGCTCTCCCATGCTGGGCTTGAGGACAGGATCATCTCCTTTTTTTGTTTTCTGGGCTCCTGACTGACTTGATTTCCCCTCTCACTGATGGTCTCAGAGAACGTAAATTTTAGGCAATAAAGGAACAGCTAAGTAAGCCATACAGTCCTTCACTCATCACCTTGCACTGCCAACACACTTCACTCCCATCCTTCTGCTATTCCTTTCATTCCTTTTGTTTTTGGGTTTTTTCAGCCTTCCCCTAAGCAGAAGGACAAGTCAGTGGGGGTTCTTATCACCATACCAGGTCACTAAGTCTGCTTCCATCTACACCAAAGCCTGTCCCATTCCCTCCACGTAATGGTGCAGACACATCAACCATGTGTCTGGAGAGAAACACAGAAATCTTGGGAAAGACAGTGACTGTGAGGGGCTGCTCTTCCCCCTGCTCTATTCCCCAGGGTCCAACTGTTGTTGAAAGATGTCCTAGAGCAGAGAAGAGTTGAAAGAACAACCATGTCCTGGTGGGCAGTGCCCTGTGGACATCCCTGTCCTACCACCCTGCAGTATTTCCAGTAGCATTAGCAGGAGGGAGCAATTGAAAGGTGCAGAAAACAGGACTGGGAGCTCTTTCTTGAATGCTTGAGGGAGGGATAGTGAGCTGATGGTGAAAGAGGTCCACGATCATCGAATAATATGGAGAAATGCATGTAAGATGAAGGGAAGGAGTAGAAAAGGAATAAAGTTCCAGCCTTAGGAACTAGGTTGGGGTGTACCTATGGGAGGAGGAAAATTTTATAAATTGTTGTTAATTAAGCTCAAGAGCTGAGGACACCCTCTGTCCCTGCACACCTGGATATGTGGTGGGGATACACTACACTCACGAGCAGTGGGCAGCCTTCTCCATGTACTGCAAAGTGACCATCAAAGGAAAAGGCTGAGGATGACTTTGTAATTCCAGTTTGGATATCAGCTGGCTGCAACAAGTGCCGGAGAATGAGGTTGTTTGTTTGTAGGAACCACGTGTCAGGGATGCCACGCACAGGGCTCTGATACTACAGGATGCTCTTTCACAAAACCAAGGCACAGTATTCTATGCTGGTATCCACGTGCTGGTCCTGATCCTGCACAGGGATCTGGGAGAATGAACCACCACAGTCCCACATTGTGTCCTCTCAGAAACACAAAACAGATCTGTCAAGGAACCTGTAAGGTGCCTTGGATAAATACCCTAAACTTTTCTTGTTTTGTTTTTTAAATAATGCCCGTGGGTGGCTGGTTTTATAAACAACTTTTTTTCCTAAGCCTCCAGCTTTTTGCTCTGGGTCAGACTGATCTAAGTTCACCAGCTGTTGTCTGACCCTTGAGGCCCAGCAGTCTTTGACCTCTCCAGTACTTGAAGAAGTTTCTCCCTGGAATTCGCACATACAGTAGGTCCCAACCCCAATGTCCCAGCTGAATTCCTGCAAAGACAGACCACAGAAACCAAATGATTTGGAGGATTGCATTTCTGCTTTGCTGTCATTGCTGAGCAAATAGATGGGAAAAGCAGCAGAGATCCTCATAAAATCCTAAAAAATATGGGGGTGAGAGGAAAGAGGCAGAGATGAGCAGCTCAGCAGCGACAGAGTGGAAACCTGACTGTAAAACTGTCACAGCAATGGCAAAACTTGGTTAAAAAGCATGGGAGATTCAAATAGAGGATGGAGGTGACACTTGTGGCCACACTAAGATCATGACACAGTGTGACTAAGGGGGGTGAAGGGAGAGAAAAGCAGCAAATTGCCCCTCTTGTCTGTGAGAATTGCTCCTGTCTTGAAGACCTTCAAAGGGAGAAAGACGTACCACAAGCCAGGGCTATGGAGAACGATGTAGCCAAGCCAGGTGAAGCAGTCAGGCATGCCAAAGTCACCAAGGTTATTGAATGCTGTATCCATTTGACTATTCCAAGGGATAGTTGTCATTAACTCTGGATGTAGAGATAAAGTAAAGATAACCAAGTCAAGCCCTGCTATCTGTTGGAAAGCATCAAAGAGGCCATTAAGAATTACAAAGAGAGAAATTACTAAATATGGTTCCCATCATAGCTAATGAATCAGTTCAAAGAGGCAGAACATCCATCAAGCATTGCATGTTTCTCCTTACAGTCCAAAAGGGGTTTATCCAGGGGCTGAGGGGACTCATGTCCTTCTTTAGCACTATCAACTGCTATTAAATAGTTTCTGTTGCACATGGTGAAGCTCAGAGAGATCCATTCCTACAGTAATGTGAAGCAGGGAGCCCTTGGGCCCAGGCTTTATTGCTGGTGTAACCCAAACCAACATTTTCTAAGGGCAAGGTCCAATCTGGCTGTGGGTAATTGCCAGACCATGCTGGGGGAGCGGGGGAAGCGCCCAGAGTGAACTCCACCGGGAACATTTCTGTGCACAGGATGGGGCCAGGAATCAGGCCCTGGTGGTTTGCAGTGCAGCGGTGCCTCAATGCAGCCGCTCGGAGCGGCCACTTTGCATGAGCACAGTGCTGGGACCCAGGGAACCCTCCCTTTGTGCCCAGGTGGGTGCTGTACGAGGAGCCCAACTACCGAGGCCGCATGTATGTGGTGGAGCGTGGCGAGTTCAGCAGCTTCAACGCGTGGCAGGCGCGCAGCGCCAGCGTCCAGTCCATCAGGAGAGTTGTCAACTACTTCTAGCTGAGCTTTTACCCTGCCAGCCATGGCCTGCTGAGACTGAGCATCACCCTCCTCCCCACGCACTGACCCCTGGAATAAATTGTTAAACACCAGCTTTTGGCTCTAAGCACTTTTTTTTCCATAACTAGCATGAGTTTGAGAGAGAAAAGACTTGTAATCTTTCTAAGCTTGATTTACGTGCTGTGGATCTGCTTTCTTATTCTGCAGTGGTTTATAAGGAGGACATGGGAGGATGGGCCAGAACTGGTGGTGACAAGCAGATCTAGGCACATGCCTGCCATTGTGGTTGTGGTCTGACACATGCTCCCTCTGCCCCAACCAGGGCCACCATGTGATGGCCCCAGCTGACTCCTGGTGCCTGGAGGGGGTCACGTTGATGCACACATGGGTGGGGAGTGCAGGCGTAGAGCCATCAGAGGCCACGTGAGGACACACGTGAGGATCGTAGCAGGAGCTGAGTGACTCGGGTCTGTCTGAGCATGACATGCTGGTCTTGATGCAAAGGTGAAAGAAATCATTCATCCTGTTACGTTAACTTTAGATCAGTACACATTAAAAATATATATTAAAAAAACCCCCAAGCCTGAAGGCACAAAACCTGAGCAACCTTCTCTTTGTTCCCTCAACCCTTCAGATGACAATGACATTTTGAGGGATCAGCAGCAAAAGAAAACAGCCACTGCACTGCCATTTATTTCACAACCCTCTTCCCATCTTTCTGCCCCTTCAGTGCTCCCATCCCAGTTGTTTCAGTGCCCCTGAACCCCGTTCCATGGTCGGCAATCGGGATGGGAACCACTCTGCCCCTTCAGCTATGGACTGTCCACTGCAGCCTGGGCACTTCCCCTGGCATGCAGCCCCCAAAAGTGCAGTAGCCTCCCTTCTGTAAAATCATAAGCTGTATTTAGCATTAGCTAAGGGTTTCAGAAAGGGGTAGTTTTATTCTCTTCACTCTGTTACTCTATTAGCTGTTACGCCTTGGCTGTCTGATAGATCCTGACAGGCACAGGCATGGTGCCGGCAGAGCTGCAAAGCTCTGTGTTAATCCAGTGGGAAGGCTGCTGATCTAACCCCAGCCCCAGCCCTTCGAAGGGACATGAGTGAGGCTGACAGGTCCCCAGCACACTGGAGCATGAGGCTTCAGGGCTGCTCTGCTTCGCAGGTCTGCGATGGGAATCTGCCCTTCCCTGAGTGACGGGGAGGAGCAGGACTGTGCTCTGTGCCAGGGTCTGGTTGGTCCCATGCTACATCCCAGTCTGACACTGGATCCACCTGCCATTCCATCAATTCACACTCATCCACCTTGTCATTCATCTTCCACTTGGATCTTGGCTCCCTGTGGCTCTCTGCCAGTAACAGGACTGGGGTGACTGGTAACAACTGGGCCTGTGTCTATGTGAGGTTATGTGCTGTTCCTGTGATGAAGTGACATCGCTGGTAGAATCGCACCAATTGAGATTTGCCCCAGCCGCACATGTGCTGTATATGTGTTATGAGGGCATAAGGAAATACAAAAAAATTCTACCTTGTGGATTTAACAGCAGTTTGGGTGATGTCTGCCTTAGCAGCGATACAGAAAATCATATCCTCTCGTAGATAGCCTGTTGTCTGGATGTATCCTCCATGCAGATCATCACAGAAGCACTTATAGTTACACCAGCTCAGGTCTGGACTTCAGTGGCCATGTCCTGGGTGGCTTGTGGTGACGTGGTCCATTAGACCTGTAAAAATATTTAAGATCTTTAATGGGTTGCAAGGTATTTCTGTGTCAGAGAAGGCGGGGAAATGATTCATTCATTGAGTGGGATGCACAAATGTACAACTCGTGCATCAACTCTTGCGTATTTCTTTTTCTTTTAATTAGATGCAGCTTATGAAAGATTTTAGGAGTCCTTCCAGGATTAGTGTTGCTCTTGCCTCATGAAGGCTGTAATCGGCTCCTGAGCAAAATGCACTCTATTAAAAGTTAATATTCAGTCATATGCAGTGCTCTCTATTGTGACCTCCTGGCCATTAATCTGTTAAAAAAACCCCAAAAGTGGTCCCAGAGAAAGACAGGCATCAAATTGTGATGAGCTTTAAAGGAGGCTTTTCATTCATTTGAAGCACGTTCACGGTCATGGTGCAGCATGAAGGATAAAGAAACAAAGGCTTTAAAATATACAATAACTGGACTCCCAGATGCTCCAAGTATTTGGAGGACAAAAGAAAAGAAAATAGAGAACAACCATCCACCCACATTCCCCTGAGAACAACAGCATAAGCCCAGACACTCACACATCTGGGTTTCTCAACACTCAGTGCACACAGCCAGGGGAGGTGGCCGTCCCACTGATGTTGGGGTCAGAGCTGTGACATCACAGATATTCTGCTGTACAGCTTGCAGTGGTCAGTGGTTCAACTCCCCTCCACGCAGAGCAGCGTTAGAGGGACCCACTGACATCCCTGCCCGTCCTCAGTGGAAGCGTGGGACTGTGCACGTACACACAGCTGTACAGGCTGACTCCAGCATCCAGCTACTGTGTGCAAGCCCACTTCACCTATACACTTCAAACTAATTATTTGTTTATATGGTCTAGTAGATTAATATTTGCTAGTTAAATTGTGGAAGTATACTTAGGATCCCCGTCCTGGACTGAGCCGTGCCTTGTGCTAGGAGCTAAAAGCACAAAAAAGGGCAGTCTGGTTAATCTGTGTTGTTGTCTGGAACCCTGTTTGTAGCCAGCGAGTGTTTAGCTACCTATAGCACATTTTACACAAGTCTGTAATATGCCTACAGAGTAAACACTCATCATTTATTGACATCTGATATCCCATTTATGAGCACACTCTCAATGCAAAGAGCTGGTGCCATGTGAAGGCTATTTAAAAAAATCCTCAGTGTGCACAAGTCTAATCTCGCTAAAAACTGGCAGCGGGGAATTCAATTCCATCTATTTTTTGCTTATTTGAAACCTAAGTAGGGTGGCCATGGGCCTAATCCAAACACTGATGTTGCAGGAACACGCATTGCGTTGGCAGTGGGGGGACGTGGCTCTCGTTCTCTTCCTTTTCCCTCCCCCTCCTTGCTAAATCTGCACTTGTTTAAAGGACAGAACGTACAGATCCCATATGCTTGCTAGTGGCTCGTTGGTGGTTTTTTTTCCTTAAAAAAAAAAAAAGATTATTGGCATTGCTGTAGTATGAAATGGTATGATTTGTGAGTTTAAAGCATATAAAATATAAATGACAAAAATGCCAGCTCGATGTGAAGTGGATATGAGATTGTGCAGCAGAGGTTTGAGCTGCACATCATTAAACTGTATGGCTGAATGAGCTCTGCTACATGAACCGAGGAGGCAAGCAGTGGATTAAGGAAACTGGAAACTATTCCACAAAATGCCAAAGATGAAACAAAGATTCAAAATGAACAAAAGGGACAAGTTATTAATTACAAGAGAGAGAACTAAATGAAATCAGCTCCATCTGGAAAACCAGGAAAACCCTAATAATCAGCATTACTGTGCTTGGCCAGGCTGCTGCAGTGTAATATTCAGAATAACTTGAATTACATCTGGCCCCAAAGCAAATAGCCCCTGCCAGAATGCCTGCACACACGAATGTCCTTTCTTTGTAGCTGGATAACGTGCAAATTTCATGGAATATCTCTTTCAAATGAATCCTTGGAAGATATCTGAGCAACTGCAGTGCTTTTGCCTTGCTATACTACTTGGTACATGTACATACAGTGAAGGTAAGGAGGAAACAGCCTACTGATCCACTGTTGGCGTGTGTGATGTTGTCATGTTCAAATGAATCTCTCCTCACTGCTTACACAGGCGAAAGGGCTGCACAGCCACCTCCCTTCCCTGGGGAATCAAAAAGGTGTTATCCTGCTATTGAGGCAGCTCCACACTCACACCTTCCTGTGCTTTTTTCTCTCCTCCTCCAGAGACACCTCTCTGGACCTGGTAGAAATTAATTCACTCCTTGGTGTCTGCTAGAGCTGTTTTATTACTTCTCTAAGTAGAAAGTCTGGCTCGATAGTGACCTCTTTGAGTGCAGAAAGGAAATGAAGAGCTTCAAAAGGTCTCTCTGCAGTCTGGCACCAGGAGGAGAGCCCTGGTCATTGTTAAAGCCTAAGCAATGGCATGGTAAAAATGTAGAGAGAACACAGTGACTGGGCTCTGGAAGAGGTTGCCCAGAGAGGTTGTGGAGCCTCCTTCTCTGGAGATATTCAAAAGCTCTTTGGACACAGTCCTGAATAATGTGCTCCAGCAGACCCTGCTTGAGCAGGGAGGTTGGACCAGATGACCTCCAGTGCTTCCTTCCAACCTTACACATTCTGTGATTCTATGATACTTGGGAGCATTGACGGATATCCTGGCTCCCATGCTTCATCTAGTTTGGTTTCCACTTTCTTCTCCCTGTTGTATTGAAGTCAAAAGAAAATTAACTTGGGTGAAAACACATTTGGCCTTGAAATTTTTACTATCCATGGGCTCAAACTCTTGTCCAGGAGTAAATCTGATATAGCTAACAAGTCCTGAACCAGATAATATCTGCATAATATGGTCAGCATCAGCAACATTGCAAACGGGGATTTATTGCGGGTTTTAATTTTAAATAATCTGGTTTATTGGGGAGGTTAAATTCAGTCAAATCAACCTTCAGTGGTTGAGGCTCATGTAGTTTGGTGTCCCCTTGTTCCAAGAGTCACCCTTCAGTCAGCAGAGGAGGTGCAATAACATCCCACACAATCTGAGCTGTTCCCATACTTACTGGTGGCTGTGATGGAAACCAAAGACACATGGAAAACAGTGGAAAAGGACGGAAAAAAACCAAATATTAATTTTCCATGGAGCAACAGGAGTGCTGAAGAAAGAGCAAGTGGGTGTACCAGGTTTTCCATGGATAGCTGACCATCCTTACATGATTCAGAATGAGACAGTTTGTAATCAAGTCAAGCTGTCCTTGTTTAAGCATGTGAACATATGGAGGAATGTACCAGTGTATTCAGTCAAATTGTGCGTGAAGTAAACATGAAATTATACAGAAATTGTTAATGTAAATTCCTTCTTTGAATATGATGATCTCTAGTGGATTGCAGTAAATCCACGTCCTCTAGGCATTCACACCTGCACTCACACAGTCCAAAAAGCAGTGAATGCTCCCTCTCAGTCAGAATGGTTTCATATGCTCCTGCTAGGGAGTTTGGGATGGTGAAGGATCAGTCCCTGCTATTCCATGGGAAAAAAAAGCAATTTAAAAAATATTTGTTTAACTCATTGCAGCAGTTCTGGTATGCTGCCACTCAGTTTGTTTAGCCTGATATAAACTAAGTTTTTTTCTCATGTAAGTATTTCTTGGTGGCCACCAGTGTTGCTCATCATCTGTGATGGGCTAGGCGAGCAGTGCAACTCCTTCCCCGCAAGACACCACACCAGGCAAGGCTCCTGGTCAGCACAGGTTTGTTCATGTTTTGGGAGAGGTGCTTTTAAGCTTTGACGTTGCTGGCCCGTGATCATGGTGATGAGGAGGTGGGTGAATGACCCTGACTCATAGATGGGCAAAACTCTGTGGTTTCAGCTGACATTCCCCTTGCTTTTTTTTTTTTTTTTGTGCCGTTGGAAACCAACAGCTTAGAGAATAATAACAAAAGAGTGTTCACGAAACAGACGTCTTCCTTGCATACTTTGCTCTAGGTGGCCACCACTAAAACCAGTCCCTTACATGTACATGAACCAGTGCTACAGAAGCCATAAGGTACCAGCACACAACAGAGCCCTCTCCGGCACAGAAACATGCCTAACATTATGAGTTTCCTTTAGTTCTGCAGGGCAGGCTGCACATAAATCCTGCTCTTAAATCAAGTTTTCAAGAAGACAAAGAACAGTGTGGGCCACTCCACACGCAGAGCTGACCTGCTAAACTCTGCGAGCGCAGCGGCTGCTCCAGCAATGTAAGTGGGAATCAAAACTGCTGAGATTTGCAAAACTTTATGCGGTTGTCTTTGGTTTTCTTGGCTGGTAATGCAAGAAGAAAACAATAACATTTGAGTCATCTGAACCAATAGTAATAGTAGTAGTAATAATAATAATAATAATAATAGGATTTCAAAGGTTTTATTTTGTGTGAGTCCTGCTATTATTGACTTGCCCTTCAAAATGATTCTTCTGAAAATAATAGAGCCTCTTTTTTTTTTTCACTGGGGGTTGGGACCAGATTCATTTGTCATCTCCCTTCTAAAAAGAGAGGAAAAAAACTAGGCAAACACCATTTTGACTTCTGGAATTTATCATTCGTGTTCAGGTCTCTCTGTAGAGTTGACAATCAGCATTTCAAAGGTTTCAGACTTCTCTTCTTAACACTTATTAATAAATGATATTTAATAGTCAGCTCCCTTGACAATTAAACATCACACATCCCATCAGAACCAGGGGCTTCCACGCCACTGGAAATACTTCTGCTTATATTGAATGATTCTTCTTTTCAGCTGCATTCAGATAATACAAGTTTGGAAACACACAAAAAAAAATTCTGGTAGGAATCCAAAATCTCTATAACAACTCCCCAGGCCTGGGATTTGTCTAATAGTTTGCTATTAAAGGGTTCTTTGGCTGGAAAGAAGTACCAGACAGAGTTTCCCTTGTTCTAGCTCCTTGTTTATTTTTTTTTCCTTTTTCTTTTTCTTTTAATTTGGTATTTGACTCCTCAGCACGAACTTGCTGTCAAGATGATGGAAGCTCCAGGGGAGGACACAGGTTACCAGCTTCTCAAAGCTTGCATTGATTTATTGCAGAAGGTGTTCCTTTCCCAACACCTCCCAGGCAAGACAGAATAACAATATAATGAATAATAGTAACAACAACAATAATAAAAACACTTAAATCAGTGATTTTCCCATTTAGGTCCAAATCACCTCTTGAAAGATGCAGCAGAGCATTTTAGCTTGTATGGAAAAGACTCAAAACTGTGTCAGGAATTGTCAGTCTCAGTCCTTTGCTGTTCTTGCCTTCTGCTGGGTGCAGCAGTGACGGGGATGCTCTGATTTCCCGGCAGCACAGGATGATTACCCGGCACTGAAGGCAGTCAGTGCAATTAGTGTGAATTAGGGCAGGCCCAGAGCTGTGCCTTGGCTCCTGCAGCCTGTCCCAGAGGGACACCGGCTGCTTTAGGAACCTGGTGCAGAACTGGCTCATCAAGCAAGCCAGATAGTTCAATCACATTTTTTTAGCGTGACTGCACCAATTTACCACAGCTGAATAGCTGGCCCACAGCGTGCACATGTTCCTAGATGGTTAAAAGTCACTCTTCACATTTCCCTTCCTGTTCAAGAGCTCCAAGGCTGCATATTTCAGTAGTGCCTCTGGAAAGTAGCTATTGTTTTTATCTTTTCAGTGGTTTAGTTGTGAAATTCATGCTTGGAGGAGGGGTGGGGGCAAGTCCCAGAACAACCAACCGAGGTAAATAGCATTTCCTCTATCCTAATTATTTTCTTCTGTCACTTCTGTGCCGTTGTAACTCCCTGAGAATCCATCTCCATGCCTTAAACAGCAGATATTCACTGACACCCTAGTAGAGTGCTGATTAGATGAAAACAGTATGTCAGATTTAAGACTGGAAGTGAATCAAGGCCATTTGTCTAATCAGCTTCTTTTTTCCCTCACCAACACAGAAATCAGAGTAGAAAGCACCTTCCTCATTAACAAAGGGTAATGGAGACCAAAGCCAAATTTAGAGAGGAGAGAGGAAAAGTATATTCCCGAAGTTAATAACCTTAGCTTATGCAACTGATTTGACTTAATTGAAGTCAGTTGTAGAACTGGGCTCTGAATCTTTTTCTCATTGCATGGCTCAGCCTAACAAGGAATCCAAGGGTTAAGAGCACAACTGCTGGTCCCCTTTGTATATATCTGTATGACCATAAGTAATGCATATTTTGAGCAACTGCATCCAAAATGAACAGATCCGTGAGAGGAGATGGATCACTCACAGAGCAGAACAGGAAGAGCCCTCAGCTGTCTTCCAAAAGCATGGGGTGGTTATTTCCTAGGTCCTAGTGCCTTTCCCAGTGTATCCCGAGGCTTGAACACTTAATCAGCATGATTATGATCACACAAATGCTGCCAGAGAGTTCGATTTGCACAGTTACTTCTTCACTAAATGAATAACCTTTCCAAAACCCCATGATGCTGGAGCCTCTGTCATAATTCTTCTGCATTTTGGACGGCTTTTCTGCCTGCTTGGGTTTGGCGCTTGTGTAAAGAGGTGTAATAAGAAAAGTTACTCACAGCAGAGTGTAAGATAAAGCAGGCAGCTCAGCCTGATTTAAAAAAGGCCTCATCCTCCTGGGGCTGAAGCCTGGCCATGGTGTGAGCAGATGCAGCAGCTCCTATTGCTATTTCAGGGGGAACTGATCTGCTTAGAACAGGGGAGGGATTTTATTCTGGGTGAGCAGATGTTTTGTTGAAGTGGTGTAAGCAGCAGGGAACTGTGCTGGGTCTGTGTATTTCCTTTGTCCTTGGATCTCAGTGGGTGCATCGCTGCTGCCTTGCGACAGCTTCCTTTGTTGGCATGATCAAGGCCAAATTCTGTGTGAGTCCACCCTGCCTCAGACCCCCAGAAGGTCTCTACTGGTGTAACAACAGTCCAGGCTGAGATTTACTGGGACTATCTCAGAAGCAGCTTCCCAAAGCATCCCTTTGGGCGCAGTGAACAACTAACAACCCGTGAGTGACTCGGCTGAGCCTCCTGGTCTTGATTTCCTAGCACAGGCTCTCTTTGTCCCTCTTTGGAGGTGGGATGGGGGAGCCCAGCTGCCCTACACCTCCAGAACCAGGGCTGAGCCCGAGGGCACTGGTGCTTTTTGCTCACCCTTTCCTAGAGCTCCACCTCTGCTGCAAGGGCTTCACAAGCTATGTGTAAGTGTCTGTGCCTTTTCTCTGTGTCAATTTATTCTTGAATGCCACCAGAATATAGCACCAAGCCTTCTAAGGAGCCCAGGGCCCTCTCTCTCTCCCCCTTTACAGCCTTAGTTCTTGGCTTTTTCTCTGAATCACAAAATGTCCCTTTCCCTGCAGCCAACTCACTGCTCTTTCTCCCGTTTCTTCTCCATTTCTCTCTCTCTTTCTCTTAAATAGTTGGCAGGAGGCTCTTTCTTTCCTAACTTCCAGTCATTTTTGCCAGGTGACCCTGTGAGTAATCTCCCCCAACAAATAAGAGAAGGCCTAGTTAAATGACCACTTCTGGCAGGAAGGATATTCCTCTTTTGAACCCCCTCATTATTCTCTCCAGTGGGTCTCTCAGGCAAACAACATGAAATCCGGATCACCCGCGTCCCCAGACCAGACACAGCCCTGTGGCACACGCACATGGTTTTTATTTCTCCCCTAGTGAATGGCTCTGGGAAGAAGTTAACCTCTTGAGGCCAGGAAAAAGGCAGCAGAAGCCTTAATGGCTTCAGTGATTCACACGCAATATTCCATGAAGTGGCACGGCAATTGCCTTTGTTTTCCAGAGTCACGCACACCAAGTATTATTTTTTTTCGCTCAGGTTTAACCCAACAGGCATTTTAAATGTCACGGTTTACATCCTAGACGAATTTCACTTGGGACTGTTGTTGCTAAGACAGACCATATTGTGGCATCAATGTTTAATCAGGCCATTCCCTCAAACTCAACAGGGAGTTCTGCCTGAGATCTGGTGGTATAAATCATGAAGTTTTGCTGTTAGCAATTTTTATTACTCACTTTATGCCTCTTTGCGAAAAGGAAGGGAAGATAAAAGGAGAGGGAGAGAGTTTAACTGAAAAATTAAATATTACAACCTTTCTGATGAAATCTGTCTACTCTATATCCGTGAAAGTGCAGCATCAGCCCCCTTTGGAATTCAGTTTGTTTTTCCTCCCAGCACTTAGATGCCCGAGTTTGGTACTCCTGACACTTGCTCAGTGAGGAGCTGGATGCTTGAGCCCAAAGTCTGGCGTGTGGACCATGTGGGGTATCATTAGACTGCTCCTTCACCATCATCTTTCTGACCATGTAATGCCAGAATCCGCTCCATTTTCCAGCACAAAGAACACTCCCCGAATCTCCCAGCCCCACCTAACCGTTTGTCCTGGACATGGTTCAAGTCTGCACAGAGTGTATCAGTGCATTGTTTTCGTGGGCAGCTGGAAAACCTCAGGAATGAATGGAAACAGACGGTTACAGACCAACTAAATTTCAATCTCTCTTCTCAGTAGGAAAGGACTCCAGTTAGGGTGCCTTCCCAAAACAAGAGTGGGATGAACACTACTGGGGACTCAGGGGTGAGGTAAAAAGGAGAGCAGAGAAAAGGAAAGATTTATTCACCAGACAAACTGTGGGGTATGGTCGAGGAGAGAGGTGACATCCTGACATCTGATTTGTAATGCTGGTGTCAGTGCATGGCATCAGGCTCCCTTTCTGCCCCTCCTCAACAGGACATGACTCTTTTGCACATGGATTGTGCCATTGATTTCAGTAGGATTTTGCCAGGCACTGGCACTGTGGGCCTAATGATGCTGCTGCTGTCCCAGTTCTATTCAGCCCAACAGGAACACGAGACAGACTGTGCCCACCGGTGAGCCCAAACTCACACGGAGGCGGAGGTTGCTACAGCACCGTTTCCCTGAGCAAACCTATGTCAGATAAGGTAGTAGTAAAATCCAGTCCTAAGGGTGAGAGTATTTGAGAAGCCAAAGCCACGTATCTTGTGAGGTGCACCTTGTAAGGTGAGAAATGCACCTTATAAAGAACACGAAGTGCCCGAAAAGAACAGGTGTGTCATGAGAGTACTTTCTCTGCAAATCCAGCTTGAGATATTACAGCTGAGCAGTTCAAGCTTTGGAGGTGCTTGTAAACCTCATGGTGGGCTGAATGTTCACCCTGGCATCCTTCTCTTTACCAAGGATCACTGTGATATTTGGTGGAGAAAATGAAGAACAGCATTGGCTCTCAACATGCTCTGGCAGAGGCACAGAGCGGGGCAGAAGCTTTGACATCTCTTGGAATGGTACTATTTATTCCCACCACCAACTACACCCATCTAAGGGCTTCCCTGCCTTTCTCAGACTCCTGGAAGAGGTGTGCACTTCTTGTGGCAGCTGTGTCAGGAGCGGGGCAGTCCGGCCCTGAAAGCCTCATACAAAGCTCAGTCAAGGCTGCAGAAGATTATTCTGTGGTCAGTGGGTTTGGTATCAGTTGTTCCTATAACTTTCTTAGCAACAACGAGGTGTAAGAGATCGTGACTGCTCCCCCCTTACCCAAGGTTTGGCTCTGCTAACAACGAGGCAGACAAACAACTGAGAAATCTTCCAGAGGCCAGATGTGAATGCAATTGTTAAAATACTGCCTGGGTCACTGGCTGCAACTTCAGCATTTTTGGAAATCTGTTTTTGTACCAATGTCAAAGGCACTGGGGCTCTCTGCTTGCATCAGTACAAATCTGGATTAATGCAGTTAAAGCCGGCAGAGTTGTATCCGTGCAAAAGCAGTTAAAATGGGCTCAGAATCAGACTCAGAAAGTTACCCTTGTGTCACTTAGTAAGATATATTTCTTTTGGCTTCCATTTAGATTTGGTCCTTAAGGAGCCTGTCATAAGAGATATATGGTCTGGGCAAGAGGCCAACTTACCGTCTGGAAGAAACAGCAGGGCTCCCATCGAAGCAGGGAACAGGGTAAAATGAGCTTTTGACTATTATTTTGTAATTTTGTAAATATTTGTGATTTTGAATTATTCAGTAAAGTTCCCACTACGCCGTGACATGATGGAAGGGCCTTGTCATCTATAGACTGTGGGGAGAAACCTATTTACAGTGATCTTTGAAACAGCTGCCGTGAGATCTTACACTTCCTGGCATGTCACAGCTTAAAAATTTCTAGGAAATTGCATCTGCTTTCTTAGCCAGGGAGATAAGATGCCTTTGCAGCAGTGCTTTAGCCATTGCTTCATCACAGCAGAAAGTTAATGCAATCCTCTCTCTGCCTACTCCAAGTTCACAGCTAAATTCCCATTGCTACCAGGGCCTGACACTGGGGTCAGCCACTAAGAGCCCATTTGTGCAACATTACCACCACCTAACCATTCATTAGGTCACTGGATGCCAGCTGATTTTCCAGATCCCAGGCTTTCAGACTCCTGGCATTGATTAGGGGCAGTCCATTCACCCAGATGAAGCAGCAGCGGGCAGCAGAGACGCACTTGGGTTTTGCAGATGGATGTTCTGGTTACAGTGGTGTAGGAAATTCATAAAACAAAAATTCATATTTTCAGAAATAAATGTTTTGGAAATACTGCTTCAGATCTGGTTAAAAACCAAAAGAATGGTTTTCACATATAATTACAGGAAAATCTAGTGTAAGTGACAGTTTCCAAGCACCTTTTGTCCTGTAGGGGAATTTGCTAAATGTTTATACCCAAACTAGACTTCTGAGCGCCCTGGGGCATTTTAAGCTGCAAAGAATTCACACTCAAACGAGGAAAGGAAAAAACTGTGTTGCCTGTTAAAGAGGCCAGTTGCAGAGGGGTCAGAAGGAGCTGCAATGCTGAGTTTAGTCGTGCATTCAGGTCTGTGGTCTGAAAGGATAACTTCTGCTCCTCCAAGCTCACTTGAGAGTAAGACTACATCTGCTCCATGGTGATAATTAAACCCATGTAAACTTAATTTGCCTTCACCAATGTCAACTTTTATGGCAGAGTGAAGCCACTTAGGTGTTGATAATGTTTTGAATTAAATCAAACCGCTAGAAGCTACATTTAAATCTATTTAAGGTTAAATTTTATTTACATTGTACCAGTGTAACTGGATTGATTTTTAAATCAAATTTAACCTTACCAGGGAAATTTTCTTAGTGTAGAGTAGTTTGCTCAGTGAGGGACCTTGCCTCTGGAGACACCAAGTAACATGCTTTTCTTTATAGTTCTCATTGACTATAATGATGTGGTTGAATCAAAAAAAACAGACAAGGCTGGATGTCCATGCAGGATGTGCCACTTTCAATCTTTCAGGACCCTGACAGTAGTTTTAAGAGACTTAGTTGGCTTTTGCAATTTTCTGAGGTGAAAAAAGAGATAATACTTAATTATTAGGAGTTTTGAAAGTGATTGAGGTTGACAGCCTGAAGCAGAGCAATAGATGAAAGAGAAAAGATGCTGGCAGCTGGAAAGGCCCTTCTTTAGAGAATGAGGAGGGGCTGGGATGATGGAAGGGGTTAATTCTCTAAGAAAGATAATTTGCATTGCTGCACATTTTATTCTTTTGTTTTTGCTCGAGCTCTCTGTGCTGGCTTCTTTGGGGCATTATTGGCTCTGCTTCTTTGACAGAACAAAGAGCCTTTGTTGTCCATCAAAGATCATTGCAACCCATCCAGATAGCCAAGGCCCCAGGAGGGGGACGTGGACATGGAGGAGCTGCCTGGGTTCCTTCCTCCACAAACAACACCCATAAAATTATTGGAAGCATTTGCAGCAGTACTGAAATATTTTCAAGGCACATGTTCTTCAGCATTTATATCAGTGCAGAAAGTGATGCAAATACTGACTTAGTAATTTCTAAGGCCTGGGAGCCTACGTTTTCAGAAAGCCTTACTTTCTGAAAGTCTGGCAAGTGAGTCTAAGCACTGATAACTTGGGATGAAGTTCACAGAGGATTTTGCACCTGATCATTACTGTCTTGTGTGGGGGGGAATTAAAGAGTCTCCCTGTACTGTGTTGTCTCTGGATCAGAGACGTGAGAACAGGTCGAACCTTTGGTGGAATGAAGGTACGTTTTAAAGATAAAGGTCTCAATTTGTTCTACTTAATTGCATAGAATTTGGAACCTCCTGATGTTGGACCCCTGTCATAATCCATGGTGAAGGGTGGAAGCATCCCTCTTCCCTTCCAAAAGACAGTGTAGCTGATCTAAATTCTACATCCTTCCTTTATTCCTGATGACTGCCTAAAGAGTCTAAATTTGGCTCCAAACTTGGCAAAAGCCACTGGATCCTGCAAATTGTTAATTATGAATCCAGCCATAAACATCTAGAAGCCTTCTTAAAGTTTTATAACTACCTGGACGCTATAGGAGCAGCTCATGCATCTGTGTATGTACACATCTGTCTGGATGAAGGAGGATTCACCGCAAGATTTGGGCCCTGAGAAGAAAAATCAAGCAGCAGGTGACTTTCTTTTACTTTCTTCACTGTCCTACAATTAAAAACCCACCACAAGAACACAAATGTAATACAGGAAACTTACCTAAAATTCAGGCAGATAAAACCAATTGAAAAAAGATTTTTTAAAACCCTCATGAAGATGAATAAATATTCATGAAAATGTTCAAAAGCTCAGATGTTTTCACTAGTCACCACAGGAGGGAAATACTAATTTGAAATAATAATAAAAAACCTTGACAAGGCTTTACAAAGAGCAAGGGGAGGAACAGCACACCCTCTGCTCCCACAGCTGATGCATGGCTGAGCTGCGGCCAAGGGTTTCCCCTCTAGCTCAGCCTCCCCTTGAGATTTAAACTGTGTGGGTTTAAAATGTGCAGACCTGCCTCAAACCTAACAAAATGTCCCTTCCATCTGAGTTTTTCCTTTTATTCACACCACAGCAGCACAGGAAAATAAAAAGGAGTGCTAATCTATCCTACAGTTTCCCAAGCAAGAACTCTGGGCAGGGGTTTGTGAGTAGATTTGACAGATGTACGAGCAGATGGTGAGGGACACTCCCCGAGAGCAGCCGATTCTCAGGCCTCCATGTCCAAAAAAATATCTTTTCACGGATAATGTGATTTTCAGAGGGAAGAAATACAGTACTCACGTCTCACACCAGAACTTCTCAGTCATTTCTTGAATGCACAAGGGTTGTGTGGAAACACTTTTCTTCAGAAAAGAGCTGGCTAGGGACCATAAGCCACAGGGATCGACCTGACCCTCACAAAACCCAAATTTGCAGCCTGACAGCTCCGTCTGGCAAGTTTCTCCATAACTGCATGGCTACAACTGGCAGCTGAATCGGGATCACCTCGTGTTTGCATTGGGTGTGACATATTAGCCCTGTCTGGCCTCTGCCAGAATGCGCTGTGCAAAATCCTGGGAATTGTCCATTTAACGCACGCATTTCTGTCCAGCCCACACGCTGGGGCACCTCGTGCCAGCGCAGGGCTGGTGCCTCGTTAAATGTCAGCGAGCGCCTGCTGAACCCCAGTTCCGCACCAACACTGTGAAACAGAGCTGGTGGGCTGGGGATTTGACACAAAAAGGTGCTTTTCTGATCAAATGGGGCAGAAGCTAGGAGAAGAGGTTTTGTGATTTATCCTACCGCTGGCAGCATGTTTTAAGCTGCAAATTAGCTGCAGCTCCCCTTTTCTTGTGGGAGGGGATTCACTTCGGACCCTTCTGCCGCCTTGCTGGGAGCTCTTGGCCTCTCCACATCACTTTGCCCAGGGGATTTATCCTTCATATATTTAATTACACCATGGTGGAACAAAACCCTTCAGCCCATGTTGTCAGAGCCCTCGGCCAGGTGGTTTTGGGCACCCCAAAGCTGGGGCCCACCGCAGCAGCCGTGCCCACAGGGTGCAGAGGGTGGACAGGAAAGGGGCTGCTTTACTAAGAAAGAGCCCCAAAAGCTTCGGGTGGGGGCAGAGCGACAGAGTGGGTTTGGGGCTCCTGTGGGGGGGCTCCTGAGGCGAAACGTGGCGGAAGCTCGCCCAGGGAGAGGGGCGAGAGGAAGAACAAAAGGCGATGGCTTCCTTCAGCCCAGCTCCCAGCACAAGCCTCAGCGTCCCCCCGGGAGGCACCGGAGAAGCCAGGCAAAGGAAAGGCCGCTGCCGGCCGGGATCCCGCGGCGGGGCCGGTGCCCCCGGGCGTCCTGAGGGGCGAACCTGCCGCAGGAAGCGCTGCCTCCCCCGGGACGAGCCCGGGGGCTCCGCCGGGGTGCGGGGGTGCTGTCGGGCTGCTCCGGCTGCAGCGCGATTGTTAACGGGACCACAGCCGGGAGAGAGCCTCCCGCCCCTGCGCTCCCCCCGCCCCGCCGGGAGACTAAACTGCAGCAGGGGCGGCTGAAGCCCAGGGGAGGCGGGGATGCCGCTGCCCCGGGAAAGGGAGTCGCTGCGTGGGGAGGCCGTCCCGGAGGGGCAGCGCTGCCGGGCACCTCCGGAGCGGAGGACGAGGCGCGGAGCGGCAACACTGGGGAAGAGGCGCGGGCGGGGTAAGGCGACCGCCGCAGGGGGAAGTGGCCCGAACGTGGAGCGGGAGGTAATGGAGGCAGGGCCGGGGCGGGGGGTGAAGGCACGCCCCGGGGTGGGCTGAGGGGGCACGGCGGCAGCCCTTCCCGCCTCCCCGCGGGGCGGCGGCGGTGGGGGAACCCTGTGCTCGGCCCCGCGGTGGCTCCGGTGCCCCGGCGGGAGGAGGTTCCCCCTGCCCGGAGGGCGAGTGCGGGATCGCTCCGCCGGAGCCGTGCCCGGGGCGGTGAGTGCCGAGATGCCGGGGGCCGTGTGGGAGGGATGGCGGTAGCCCGGGAGGTTGGGGGCCGCCTGAGCCCGGGCTCCCTTCTCGGTGGCGTCGCCTCGGCGTGCCCCAAGTCAGCCCTAAGACTGCTTAAGAAGCAGCAGCCTCGGCGAGGGCACCAGGTAGCGGTACCGCCGCCCGGGCTGAGTCCCTCCAAGGGGCTGAACGTGCCCCGGTGCCCATGGAAAGGGCACACCGGGCAGCGTGTGCGCCCGTCTGCCGCCGTGGGGCTTCGGACCCTGCGGGGAAACAGGCGCTCAATGGCTTCAGCTCACCCTGGCTGAGGAAGCGATGCATCCAGGGGAAGACGAAATGATTTAACGCGCCCTCCCGTTCCCTCTTTGTGTCCCTGTGCAGGAGCCTGGACTGCTCTGCTGATGTTTCGGAGTTGAGGTAATGGCAGAAGTCGGTCTGTGGGGCACGGCCGGAGGTCCGGAGCACGGTCTGGGGGCTGCAGAGCGCCCCTGATCTGCTCCGGGAGCACCGGGATGGGGAACAGCGGCTCGGCCGTGAAGGTCTGCACGGATCACCAAGGGGGCATCAACTGGCTGAGCCTGAGCCCCGACGGGCAGCGGCTGCTCACGGGCAGCGAGGACGGCACCGCGCGGCTCTGGAGCACCGCCGACAGCCAGTGCCACGGACACTTCCAAGGTACGGCAGCTGCTTTTCGCCTCGGGTCTGGGTCTGAAGCATGGCACAGGCCACACAGCGCGTTCTGGTCTCTTTCAGTCCCTGCCGGGCAGCCAAAATCGTGCTTGTTTCGTTTTGGTGTTTATTACAGCAACGTTAAGCAGGGGCTGTTTCAACCCAAAACAGGTTACCAGCGCTAATGAATGCACGGATCCATTTATCTCAGAGTGTGCGGAAGTTGTTTAACTTATGTCAATTTCTGGAAGCCCTGTTTTACACTGTGAAAAAATAGTGACTTTTTGTTATTCCACCCCCCCACCCTTTTTTTTTTTGGGTCCTTTTAATCATCTCATTTCCAGGTGGTCTTTATTTAGAACCTCTTGACCCAGAAGTCTAGAAAGGAACCTTGCTAAATAGGTTACTTTTGTTTTCCCTCCTCATTTGGCGCATAGAAATGTTAATTGCTGGGCTTTTTCAATTTCAGTTCATTTTGCATCTTAAACAAAATTTATTATCCTTACACTAGCATATCAGTAATTGAAAAAAAAACAAAACTCTGTAGACAGTGCGGTCATGCAAGAGTCTAGCTATGGGCTAAAGATGTTTGTAATCCCACTCATGTTCTTTTCATACAGAAAAAAAAAAAGCTGTTAAATTTGGAATTTCTAATGTTTTTTTCTTTCAAAGAAGAAATCACATTGCTGTGATTTCTTTGTTGCTTGTTTGCTTGCTTGCTTGTTTTTCATTGTGGAGTATTGTCTTTTTTCCCCACATCCTGCCATGGTTCTAGCTTCTGGAAAACTCGCTGCATTTGCTTTAGGCTTAGAAATCCTTTTAAACCACTAATTAACTTTTAACTAGAAAGAGAAATGTACTGGATAGCATTCATTATTATGGAATCTGCCAGTAGTGACAGTTTTTGGGGTAAACTCTGAAGAAGGTTGGCTGGGTGGTTTGTGAACTGTCAGTTGAATTGGATAATTGTATGTATTTTATACTTATGCACACATGCAGTTGTCGTGTCAATTTTAATTTTACAAGCTATAATTACTGATAAACCCATATCTCTAATGCAGTTTCAAGCTCCACGACAGCACAGCCAGTAGACTTGTGTGGTGGCTGCTTTTGGCCAGACCAGCACCAGACCTTGTGTGCCACAGGGGGTTTTGGCACCCTGTGTGTGGGTCGGGTGTTACTGATCGTTAAAATCTGACTGGCAGACTTTGGTGCAGTAACCAATATGCTATTTTCATCTCAGAGCCGGATTACAAGATGCTGTGAGAAAAATCCCAGTGATTGAAACCTGATCTGTTCAGGCTGCTTTGCAGAAAGTTTCACAAATATGGGAGAACGAGTGTAGTTTTGCTTATAGCCCTGGTGATCTGTTTAATTTCTGGCATCTGATGAATTTGCTTTAGAGGAAACAAGCCATATGTTTGTAACATGGATTCTGGTTTGGTTTTGAACTACAACAAGGCTTTTGAACTACAGGAGTTGTAGTGAAATCTGTTTTTTTGCAGTCAGTGAAACAGCGTTTTACTGGGCAGTCTTCTTTCCCTCAATTTTTTTACTATCTCTTTATTTTACAACATTCTGTTTTTCTAATACCTTTGTCCATCTGTCTCTCTTTAATCACATTTGTCCTTCTTAGGTTTTTTTTTCTCAAAGGATATTATTTAAGTCACAGTAGGGCTCACCAACTTCAACCATAACTGTCGCCCTTGTAATAGTGACTTAAGAGGAAACTGTTCTGCTCCTGAAAGCTTACAGTCTAAATGCTAAAACAGAAGAATGCAAGGTAATAGCAGTCCCATGATTAGATAGGTGACAGCAATTTCACACAGGAGATCTTGGATGAAGCTGGGACTTGAATCCTAAGGTGATTTTTACATGCGGTGCATTTATTGTTACAATAAAAAAATGACACATCTTGCTAAGCAACAACAAAAGCTTGAGGTATTGATTCCTCTTCTCTGGCATTGCCTTGTTTGTCAGTGGGACATTTTTAGAGCAGTGGTTGTATCTGTTTTTATTGTAACTGTAGAATCCCTGTGTACTCTTGACTATTGTATAAACAATTGTGCTTTTACTCTTTCTTTCTGTGTAATTTCCTTGAAGGTATACTGATATTTAGAAAATTGTGGTGTTTATTCATGTTATTAGGCATGGTGGGGGAAAGTATTGCCTGACTATTTACCTGATATGTTTTTTTGTTTGCTTTTCATTCTGCCTGGACAATGAAATTAAACTTGCTGGTAAGTCTCAGGTCATTTTTTCAGAGTTTCATGCTTTGATTTATGACTCTTTGTGTCCTGACAATCAATGGGCTGGGTTGAAATGCAGCCTTTTTCTCCCTGATTTCGGAAGAAGGAAGCAAAGCATTTTTTTAATTAAAAAAATATGGTAGTTTTTTTACTGGTTTCAAACTTCATTAGTCTGAGCTTTATTATATTGATATTAGTTTAGCTCATTATGTTTTTAGAATACTGTTTGGTTTACCTGATTGGTGGAACTGTACTGTTTTACTCTTTCACTTAATCCTGATCCTAGTGAACTTTTCTACTGTGACTTGAAATGGTTGTGCTTTACACAAATCCTTAAACGTGAAGAGCGCAGTGGTGCCTCTAAAACTGGAGTTTTGGTACATTTGTTCGTATTTTTCTTTTAGTTAAGGTGAAGAGCTGGACTAGTCTGTCCTTTCTACACGCACAGTGGCCGATTTTCTTTGTTATTCCTAGGGCATGAAAGTTACATCACCTTTTGCCACTTGGAGAACGAGGCTGCCTTCACGTGCAGTGCTGACCACACCATTCGGAAGTGGGACGTGGTGACCGGGCAGTGCTTGGCCATTTACCGAGGCCACACGTCAATTGTCAACAGGTGGGCTTCTCCCCTTGTGTTCCTGTCATCTGTTATCACACATTTTATCATGTCACTGCAGCTCCCCGTTACGACACTCATAAAAGGGGCTGTGGAAACCTCAGAGTTCATGTTCTGTGCTGCACTGATTAGTTTTTCTAGCAACACTGCTGACATAGATAGGAGAGAAATGAAAGGCACACAGCAGGGGAATGGAATCCAGGGCTAGGAAAGAAATTCCAGAAGAAATTATCCAATTGATAACAGATGCTTCTGATAAATAGGTTTAAAAACATTGTGTCAAGCTTTTGTGTCAGCAAGAGGGATAAAGGCAGGATTTTTCTGTAATTATTATTCCTGTTTGGGGAAATGAAGTGAAAATAAACTTACTGTGTGGGGCTGATTGGCCTGTCCATTTGAAGTGCCTATTAATGGTTGGACTGGATTTAATTAATGGCAAATAGAGCAGTCAAAGATTGGTATTTTTTTAACATTTCTTTTCTTGTGGGCGTGTGGGCTTTTTAGTTCCTTTCTAAACTCAAAACACATATGATGTGTAGTGAGATTCTGTAAATAGTTAGGAAGGCTGGCTCTGCGTTTTGGCACTGGCTTGATTTTTGCTTGAATCAGCAAATGGGAAATGTGTTCCCCATTCATATGACTTGGTTGCTTGTTTGAAAGGTTCCAGAGGATTGAGCTCAGTTGACAAAGAAGGCAGGTTATGGATGTTCCCTATCTCTGGTTTGGAAATATGAACTGTAGAGATCTTTTCTGTTATTGTGTGTTTGTGCAGCTACAACTCATTATTTTGAAGGCCCAGAAAGTTGAATTCCTGAGCTGTAATCTCTGGTTAGCTCTTCAGTTGTGTAATAAATGGGGTGCTCTTGCTTTGCCTGTTTTGAGATCCTGAGCTAAGTGAAATTAGGTGTATTTTTTTTTCTTGCACTCTCCTTATTTGATAATGGAAAGATTGTTATTTGCACACTGTCAGTTAGAGTTCAGATTCCTGTAATGTTGTTTTATTGCTTTGTTGTTGTTGTTGTTTTAATTCCAAGTTATTGTCTTAGGTCTGTTTTAAAATAATTTTTTATAAAGAAGTATCAATGAATAATTACCAAGAATTGCTTAATTAAAAAACCCCCAACAAACCCAAACCAAACAACACAAACTTCTAGTTATTATATATAACTTAAGAAAGTTCATAATCCCTGATGGAAGGAATTTTAGCAAAACAAAATGCACAAATTTACAATGCTGTAGTGTGAAAATATCTGCATCAGTGTACTTGAATGAGGGATCTCAATTTTAAAAGTAGAAACAGGGAAGTGTTTGATTTTTAAAAATGCCATTGATGTTATGTTTATGCTGCTGTTTCATACTTTGGAGTACTTGGCACTGAAATTGGGACAAAAGATGGTTATGTAAAAAGAACAATACTGTTCATACACACAAACTTTATTTTTTGCAGAATCCTGGTGGCCAAAGACTATCTCTTCAGTGGCTCCTATGACAGGACAGCCCGCTGCTGGAGTGTGGACAAGGAGAAACAAATCCAGGAATTCCGGGGCCATCGGAACTGTGTCCTGACTCTAGCTCACTATTCCTCCAGGGATGTGCTGGAAGAAGAGGAGGAGGAAGAGGAGGAGGAGGAGAAAGTGAGCAGGGACCTGCTGGTGACAGGGAGCACGGACTGCACTGTGAAGGTCTGGTGGGTGTCCAGCGGGCGCTG
Organism: Eulacestoma nigropectus; assembly: GCA_013397775.1. NCBI lineage: Eukaryota > Metazoa > Chordata > Aves > Passeriformes > Eulacestoma > Eulacestoma nigropectus. Next base: position 296,620 of record VZTE01001671.1, read on the forward strand.
CTACCAGACCCTGCTGGGACATACTGGGGCCGTCTTATGCCTTATACTTGATGCACCAAACAGGGAGCTGTTCTCTGGCAGCACGGATTACACCATCAGGACCTGGAATATTGTCACTGGAGAGCAGCTGAAAGTCTTCAAAGAGCACCAAGGATCAGTGATTTGCCTAGAGGTAAGGGCAGAGGCTTCCTTGAGGGCCTTTGGGTGTCTATGTCTTTACTCATGTGGGTCTCAGTTGTCTTTTCATTCATAAAGAAGCTCTTCTGAGACAGGTTATAAATGGTGAGCTTAAATATTCATGTAATAACAAAATTATAGTGCTCTCTGGTCTTGAGACAAACCCTCTTTCTCTTAAACACTTTCTGATCTCCTCTTAGCTTCTAGTGGCTGCCCTGGTCTAACTTCTAGCTCAGGATCTATTTAAATCCCACTAGGTCATGGAACTCATGAGTAGGTGTGCTGAGAGCACTATTCATCTGAGTGGGATCGCATAGTCAGGCTCACCAGATTTTGAAGAAAATAACCTGAGTAAGTAAACAGGCACAGTGTCAGGTAACTTAGAAAGAGAAAAAAAAACTCAGAGTAAACCAGATACCATCAAAAAACCCAACCCAAAGCCCAACCCAAAATTGTGGGCAAAAGATAATAGGAAAGCATAAAGAAAGAAATCCTGTATTAAAGACCACACCGACATGATCTGAGAAAAGAAAGGGAGAAACAGATGGCCAAGACAAGAAAACGGGCAAGGAAAATGGAAAAGAGAAGCAGAGCATGGGGGAGAGAAATCAGGAAATGATGGAGGAAAGATGGGAAAAAATGTAACGTAATCTGAAAAACTATACTCTGTTTTTCTGTTTGCAGTATTTTTCTGTTGAATGCTGCCAGCTTTCTTAATGTTGCAGGGGAGAGGGGGAGGTCAGGCAGAGGGGGAGGTTGCCAGAAGCAACAGGGGAACTATCGCACAGGCGCTTATCCTGTACACTCATTATCCACCAGAAAATGCTAATAGTGTATTTAAAGATAGTACCTGATGGTCTGTAACTCAGTTTCAGGTCAGCATAAATGTTTATACATGTATGTGTCTGATTGAAGTCAGTGACAGTAGTTTTTCTTTCTGCTCCTCCTGTGTTTGTTGTCCATAACTGTTTTTCCCTTACAGAGGCTACAGGATGTATCTTTAATAGCTCTTTAATAAAAGTTGCCTTTGTTTCTAAATCAGGTAGTTACAGCTGACACTAGCAGACTAAAAACCTAGGAGTACTGAAGGAATTCTGTTTTCCTTCAGTTTCAGAAAGGAAAAAAAAAAAACCAAACCCCCACAAAATCATATTGCCCTGGAGTAATGTTTGTAATGTCTTGCTTGGGTAAATCCTCAATGTTAAATCTTGTTTTTATGATATTGTGGTAATGTACTCTGAGGATGCTGAAGTAAATCTGTTGCTGTCCTTAGTGTCACGCTAGGTTTTGTTGTTGAATTGTAGCCCTTCTCCAAGGCACACATTGGCAACAACAGAGCTTGCTTTTATTTAATTGGGTTCTTGCTAAAATTGTTACACAAAACTGGCTTGACCCTCTCCCAGAAGCCTGGGAAATTCAATTATGCCCTTTGAATGCTCAGGAATGAGCAATGCTTGTGAGCACAGAGTTAAACAATGGCTTTAAACAAACAGAACTTCTTGTAGGGGGGAAGAAAAGCAAAACCAATACATCTATTTGGAAAACCTGAACAATTCAGAGTACACAAGACTACTGCTGCTGCCAAGACTGTGTTGGCAACAGTCCTGGCCAAATCTTCCTGAGTGACGGGTAGCCCCTCGCTTCTCTCATCACCAGTTAATGTTTGGGGCTGGGAGGGTCCAGCTGAGGTACAAACAGCCCCCACAGAGAGCATTTAGTGTCTGGGCCTCTCAAACTTAACCCAGCTTAAGCAGTCACTGCTGTTGAATAGCTTTGGGCTGGATCTTTCCTAATTCCTCTCTCTGCCTTTCTGGGTTCAACACTATCCCTTCTGTTCCACTTGGCTGCCACTCAGCGCAGCCCACATGGTATTTTCATTCTTTTAGAAAGGGGTCAATCACAAGAATCCATACAAAGATGTTTCAACAGAAAGGAAACTTCCTGAATAGAGGTGTTTTTTTAATTATTATTTTTGTTTTGTTCTCAAAATGTGCTTGGGGCCTTTTTGCCTCAGGCTTCCTAGTGACAGTTTTGCAATCTGTGGCAGTGAGTTGGGATGGTGTTTTTCAGACCCTGGGTCAGGAGGACTCGGAGGTAGTTGTAATTTGCTCACAGTAGCCAGCAGTTTTAATTGTGGACAGTAATTAGTTTTCTTCAGTGCAGCAGTGAGCTGCTAATTACATCAGTTTCTCTCCTCTCTTCTGGAGGAGCTGAGTTGGTTTCAGCAATTGAAGGCAGTTACCTGTTCTCTGGGTGGTACAGTGCTTGTGTGGGGAGGAAAAAAGGGAAAGAAAAATAGAGACTTCTTTTCATTTTATTTATTCAAGTAAAGATCCCTAAGGGAGGGTGACCTTTCAAAAAGTTTGAGAAATGCTCAGTGTGATTTCTTATCCTGGACACAGATCAGGAAAAATTTGGATATTGAGACCATATTTTCCCCAACTTTAAAAAGCTGTTACTAATGGGAATGCCCCAGGATGCTCTGAACTGCTGCAAATTAGGCCCGGCCTGTTCCAGTCATCTCCCATTACTTTCCAGTAAACACCAATAGTGTTGCTGTAGCAGTGAATGGAAATTCCTGGAGCTTCTTGAAGGAGTTTCCTGGGTAGATAGCCATAAAGCACACCCATGTTTTCCACCCTTCTTCCTGCAGTGCTGATGTGTGGAAAGCAGGGGAATGATGCCACAGACATGCTCAGATTTCCAATGTTCCCCAGTTGCCCCAAGATCCTTTAAGGTGTTGTTGCCAGGTAGTGAAGTAGAGGAGCCCGGAAACAACTCTTACTTAGCATGGCAGAACAGAAAGTGTTGGTGAGCTTTGGGCTTTCCCTTGGCCCCTGTCCTCGGTGGTTCTGGACAGGGGAGTGACGAGGGTGAGCTGTTCGTATTCCCCAGGCTCGTCCTGCTGCCCAGGGGTCAGTCTGGTGAAGGTGACCAGCTGAACCCACTGCGTGTGCTTTGCTGCCAAAGGAGTTCTGCAGCTTGTCATAATGCCACTTTTCTCTTCCTTCCACCATTTAAATTGCATTGGAGACTTTGTATCTGCAGTGGGAATTGTGTCCATGTTAGGTGCTTTGGCAGCATTGATGACTATACTTTCCCAGTCAGGTAAGGTAACTCGCAGTGGCGCAGCCAGAACTCTTCACTCTCCTTCTCCTGCAGTGTGTTGATAGCTTGGCAGACAAAGTACAGCAGCTGTTTTGGGAGCTCCCTCTTCATATAAGAGCCAATAATGAGATTTTATAGGAAGTGATGGGAAAAAGCAAGGGTGGGCTGAGTGTAATCACATACCTCATGCTCATTCTTCCGCTTATAAATTTCAGGCCTGGCTAAAGACCAATATTTGCAATTAATAATCAAACACTCATTTTCATTAATGTGACTGCCTGCAACAGGCTGAATAACCCTGATTTAAATATTTACTTGTGTATGTTTTTCTAAATGTCTCTCCTAAGAAGCTTTGCAAACTGTTCACAAGGATTGCTTTGTCCTTTGCTGATTGTTCTGCCTCCGAGTATTTATCAAAATTGTGCTGCCAAAAGCTGGCAGAGAGAAATGATCCAGCTTGGAATTTAGCTTGGATCCTACAGCAAACATTCTTGCAAGAAAACTCCCTTTTGAAGAACATGAACATGAGTGGGCAAAGACTTGCTTCTGGTTTTCCTGCAAAAGATCCTTTGTTTGGACCATTCCCTTCAGCTGCCTTTTAAAGCTGACTAGAAGAAAAGAATGCTTTGAACAAAGCCACTGCCTGAACTCTGTTTATGTGCTTAACTGTTGTGATCATGGGGGGGACAGAAACATTTTCTTGCCACACCAGTTAAATTAAGTGCACGTATTTTTTTTGTAATGTGTGTCTGTATTTGTTGCATCAGAGGATGAAGATGTGAATGAGAGGAATGTGAAGGTGTACAACACCTCTAAGAACAAAACATGTTTCTGGGCCATTACTTTGCACTGCACTAAAAAAGTTGAAAAACATTCTCTTAGCAGCCGGCCTAGAGAGCTCATTCTAGATGGATTCTCAGGAAAAAAAAAAAAAAGCCAACAATTTCTTGCCCACAGGGAGTGTTAGCTCGTTAAAATGGATGTGGTTTGAATGGGATCCTGAAACTCTTAACTCGGCCCAAGGCTTACATAGTTGTAACTCGAGATTGGTCCAGCTTGGTGATTTTTGACTTAGAAGTGGCTGTGAACAGAAGACCAAAATTCCAGATTGTAGGAACACTGACCCCCAAGAGAAGAATAAGCTGGTGATGGAGTATGCGGTTGCTGATGTGAACTCATCCTGACGTTCATGGGAGCCAGTCTGAGTGCAGTGACCCTCAGCAAAAGGATGTGTCCAAATCTCTTTGGAGAACCAGTTGCCTCTCCTTGGTTCTCCAAAAATTGTTTCTTATAGCAAAGGTTAATTTGGAGAGCAAAGTCCATTCCTATAAGGTTGAAATACCTGCTAAACAGCTCTTTTGCAGATATTTTTGGCATTCTTACAGGTAGAATTTGTCTTAAGCTGCTGCACTTATTCATTCAGCCAAGCTTCTGAAGCAATAGGGTTGTGATTGTCTTGAGAGACCAACCCTGAATGTGATAATTTGTTTTTTTATTAAAATTCTGGTGTGTTTGGGGGGCTACAACCAAGGCTTTTTCCTGTTAATGAGACCTGTAACTACTAAAGTGTTTACAGCTTGTCTTTTGCTACTGCTATTACTCTGCAACTCACAAGCAGTTTGACTGAACTTTTTTCATGGACTAGTTACATCTCCAGTGCTTTGGCCTGAAGATTAAGACAAATTTGCTCCAGTCACATGTCTAAGTGTTTCATCTGGTTCAAAGCAAAATCTCTCATAGCAATGAGAAAAATTAACAATCCAGAATTGCAAATATCAATGCAATGGGTTTCTTTTCTGCTGTCTAGCTGAGGCTTTAGAACTGGGCATCAAAATGTTGTCAGGTTTTTAATGTTTTTGAAGCTACGTGGGGTTGAAATGTCCTCTCAGTCCATTGGTATCTGAGCTGCAAATTTGTTCTGTGTTGTCCACTCTGCCACGGGTGTCCTTGCCTGGCCATGGTTTTCTGTGTCAGGAGCTTTGTTGGGCAATTGGCCAAAGTGAAACAAGTGCTCAAAAGCCAGCCAAGGAAAAGACAGCTTTGGAAATATCACCTCTTCTCTGGGCAATCACAGGTTGGAATATGTAACTGTGTCTACTAAACATTTTTAAACCACAGAGTGTGGGGCCAGCTTGTTAGGTGCTTTGGCTGGGGGAACAGAAAGTGATAATGATGATGATTTTAAATACAGATTAAATGCAGATATCTGAAGTGTCGTAGCTTAGGCTGGAGTTGTAAGCTAGACCTATCTTTAGTCAAGTGAAGGAGGAGTGATCTCGCTTAAATTAATCTGGCTACAGCTGAGAAGGTTGTCCTTGTTGGGGAGGAGAAATAGCAAGTTTTAAGAGTTTTAAGGCATGGTCTGTTTCAGATGTGCCTCAGGATGAGAGGAGTTGTGTCCTAGACCACAATGACTGTACGGGGACTATCTTAGCTGTAGAAATCTGCATGAATTTAGATGAGATTATGCCTATCATATCACTAAAGGCATATTTGATTTGCAGCTTTAGCCTGAGCTGAGAGCTCTTGATGGCTTTCTCCACTAATAGCCATTTCATGCTGTTTTATAAAAATGCTATGGGAATGAGGGGCTGTGTGACAGTCAGAGCCTGCCCTGGGTTTTGCTGTTGGCTCTGCTGCAGGCTCAGTCTGTGGCATCTGGTAGATTGTTTAACCTTTAATATTTCCTTTCCCATGCAAGGCTGAGAATCCTTTGCTACTGTGCTCACCTGCTTGAATTGGTGAGGGGGAGGAAGATGCATAGAAGTGTTTAATGGAGCAGCAGAGAGGCTTTGAATGTAATGGAAATGGTTGGTGTGCCGACCATCTCATCAGTTCTCAGACATTGGAAAGCTAACCATGTCCAGGGCTGCAGCAAAAACAGTGTGGGCAGCAGGTCAAGGAAGGTGATTCTTCCTCTCTGTTCTGCTCTCCTGAGACCCCACCTGCAGGGCTGCATGCAGCTCTGGGGTCTTCAGTACAGGAAAGACATGGATTTGTTGGAGCGTGTCCAGAGGATCTTGCGAAGATGCTGAAGAAGGATGGAGAACCTCTGCTATGGAGACAATCACAGAGAATTGGGGTTGTTCAGCCTGGAGAAGAGAAGGCTCGGAGGAGACCTTAGAGCCCCTTCCAGTGGCTCCAGGAGAGCTGGAGAGGGACTTGGGGGAAGGGTGTGGAGTGATGGGACAAGGGGGAATGGCTTTAAACTAAAAGAGGGGAGATTTAGATAAGATATTAGGAAGAAATTCTTTGCTGTGAGGGTGGTGAGGCCCTGGCATAGGTTACCCAGAGAAGCTGTGGCTGTCCCATCCCTGGAAGTGTTCAAGGCCAGGTTGGATGGGGCTTGGAGCAACCTGGTCTAGTGAGAGGTGTGCCTGCCCGTGGCAGGGGGTTGGAATGAGATGATCTTTAAGGTCCCTTCCAACCTGAACCATTTTGTGATTCTGAGGCTCTTAAAATCCTGGTGCTATAAATTACCTGAGTAAGTCCACGTAATTTAATACATTTTTATATCTAACAAATTAGCAAATCTAGGCAAGCTGCAGCTCTCTTGTTTCACTTTGGCATTGATACACCCACTTAAATGTAGAAATGAAGTGGCCTAACCTAATGTACCATTAATGCAGAGTGGCATTTACCTGCAGGAGGTTATAATTTAGTGTTTTTCCTTGCTCAGTGGGTGGGTTGATGCTGCTAGCAAGATGTCTAAAAAAGAAATGCAACGACTCGGCCACGAACCACACAACAGGATCTCAACACAAAGATCCTCTTCCACTTAGCAGGTGCACATGGCAATGCTCTTCGTGCCCATTCAGGGAGAGACTGAAATTTGAAAGTCCTTCCTCAGGCTAACCTGTGGCTCTTGGTTTTGTTAGTGCTGCTGGCCATTCGTTCTCTCTCCTCATGGAGATGCAGCATTAATGCTGTTGCTAAAACAGCTTAAAAGTAATAGGAAGTGACATTTCAAAGTACTGCTGGCTTTTTACAGTGGTTTGTGCTTTACAAGCTCCTGGCGTTCAGCTATGAAATCTCTCCCATGGGCCAGGTTCTGCTGGGAGGAAGTGTGGCATGTCCTGCTCCAGCTGGGCTGGTGGGAGCTGTGGCCAGGGAGCCTCTTGGTCTGCCTGCACACATTTCTTGTGTGGGTTATCACAGTCCCATCACTGTAGTGCTTCGTATCTTAACCTTTTTTTTATGTTGGAACACAGTGCAATGTTGTTTTATACAAAGCTCACTTTTGATGCCTTTTGGGAATGGGGTCATTCTTTTTTGGATTGGGAGTGGAGATAGAAGAGCATGAACAACATTCCAACCTTACAGATACAGCGTGTGCAAAGAGTGGGGACCAAATCTAAGGTGGCAGAAGAACCAGCCCTTAAAGGTGCCCTACGAGCAAGACCATGACAAGTTGGTTTGTCATTTGTTGATTTCCTGGAGATACCAGAGAAGCATCAGGGGTTTGTGCACTGCTGGTCATTTGGACCTTCTGATATGTGTGTCTGGGGGCAGACAAGGTACCATTCGTTGCTCCTTAGGCAAATTCCAATCCTTGGTGGGGGGGTCAGGATTCTCCCTTCTGTCTCTCCATCCCTGTGATACAGAGGTTGCTGCAAGTCCATAAAACTTACCTCGAGCTACAGCTGGGTGTTGCAGTGACTGGCTGCCTTCAGCAGGAGTTGGGCTCTACATAACAATGGCTGTGAAAACCTTCAGTTTGCTTTCTTTACACAGAGAATGCCAGATTTTTCCATGCACTATGGAGTTTTTCCTTGCTGAGCTCTCAGGCTTTGCGTAGTTTGTTTACTGTGCACTGGTTGGTTTTTCAGTCTTGCACAGGTCAGTTATTTTCTCTCTGTCTCTGTTCCCCAACTGCAATCCTTCCTTTGGTCATTCTCTGTCCTGTCTGTATGGAACAAACCCCATCCTCCCCACCAGTGAGTTCTCACAATGTGCAGGATGACTGGTGCAATGAGGCACTGTTCTTCTTCGGGAAACACACAGCAAAAGACAATCTGCTGAAGATGTTTAAAAACCTCTGTCAGGATGGTTAATTTTTTAATCATTCAATAACAGCCTAAAAAGCCTTGTGGAAATGCAGGTACAGAACAGTTTCAAGGAAGACTTAGCGTTTCTAAATACTGACCCTGTGCAGAATGATCATAATAAACAAAAACTGGTTTATGGTGTGTAGGATTTTAATTTACCTTTTTAAAATTTTTTGTTACTCAGAATTGTTCTGAATTTTTTTTGTAATGAAAACTTACAGTCTGCTAAGAATTCTTGTCAAATATGCTTTGCAGAAACTGCACTGCTGGGTTTTTTTAAGAGGCTTTAGTAATGTAACTGATTATGGAAGTAGGGTTAGCATTGTTAAGCTCCCTGGAACCCTGCCTGCTGGCACCAGCAGATGGGCTAAATTTTTATGTTCTCAAAGCTGGGAGTTGTTTTTAAGACCCAGAAGTCAATGGGAGATGCAACTGTGAGGAACTCAAGGCTGGTTTGCTCACCACCCCTCTGTTTCAAGGTGCAGCTTGTTGCTCATTGCTGAGTTGGAAACTGTGACTTGAGATGAGTCCTTTCAGTGCAGTTCTCTCACGGAGGTGCCTGAGAGGCCATTGCTGATGTGTTTTTCTCTCCCCTCAGCTGGTGAATCGTCACCTGTACTCGGGGAGTGCGGACAGGACAGTCAAGTGCTGGTTTGTAGACACTGGGGAGCGGATCCAGACGTACAAGGCTCACAAACACAGCGTTAGCACTTTGAAATACCACGCTGGGATCTGTAAGTTGCCTTTCCTATGTTCTCCAGCCCCCTGTCTCCTTTTCAATGTTTGTCTTTGATTGAAGGTTGTTAATGGAGAATAATTTTGAATGCTTGTGAAATTGTCGCTTTTTTTCAACTGCAGCATGTTTACGTTCAGTACCAAACTACTGCCACCACTCCATGTGGGAAGCTTAGACCTCCCCTCCATTTTCCACTTCCCTCTTCTCACAAATGAAAAGGCAGTTGTTTTGTTTTTGTTACCAAGGGAAGTGGCTTAAATCCTGAGCTGTCCGGGGGTTGTTTGTGTAGCTGTGGTTTAACGTCACTAGTCTGGTGTCTGTCACCTGCTTCTGCTGCGTGCTAGGGACAGCAAGTGCTGCTGCTGCTGGACACAGCCCCTGTGCCTGCCTCTGCTACCTTGTAGGCTCTGTGTAACACCCTGTCCTAGACCACAATCACACCTCAGATGCTCACTGCTCCTTTCTAACTGTTAGGCTTCCTGTTCAGGCTCTGACCATCTCCTAGGCTCATTTTCCACAAGTTCTTTTCCCGTTATCTGTCCCCATTCGTGGATTTGTTCCCCAAACCAACTTCCTCCAGTAGCCAAGCAGTGCTTGCCCTAGTAATGTTCAGGAATCAGCTCTTCCACTTTCAGTCCTCCTGTTTACAGTGGTTTCTGTACATCAGTGTCTATTGCTGACATAACAGTATGTTCTGACCATCAAACCTCCCTCTTTAAATCCCTCTCTGTGCTGGCTTTCCTTCTGCATGTCTGGGTTTGGGTTGTAGGACAGCACCTCTGTTTTTATCAGTGAACCTCTCTCTGTGTCATCCTGGTTTTACCCTGCCTCTGGGGTTAGACCTGATGTGCCCTCACTGGCTTCCCAAAAAAGAACTTCTCTCCTTCTCTCCTCTCCTACCCTGAAGGAGATGGCCATGGCTGTCTTAAACTAACCTAGGCATTCACAGCGCTTTCCTGCTTTTGATTTCTGCACTTCAGCTGTGAAGTGAACACATCACAGTAAACGAATGGTTGCTATTTGGGCCTTGATCTCTCTTTTGGCAGCTCCTCAATGTGATGGTGATAAATGGCTGACAGATGCAAGATGGTGCACGTTAGCAGAGAGTTGTACCTGCACAGTTTAGTGGCAGTAGTCTGGCACCGTGTTTGCCTGACTACATTTATAACCCAGTAACTGAATTGATTTCTTAATCATGTTCGGAAACTTAGCATGTAACCAAGCCCAGAGGTAGAATTTTAGTCAGGAAACCTTTTTTGGTCTTCCTTTTAGCATGAGCCCCACATCACTGCTTTTCTCCAATAAAATATTTATTTGTAATATATAGTTATTTCAGCTCTCCTCACCTACATGGCAGAATTACCCCATTCTCCCCTACCTGCAGGTTGTAATTTCTGCTGATTTCAGCTTCTGCAGTTGGCTAGAAGGCTGAAATGGAAGGGGAAAGGGTCTGAACCTACATTGCACCTTGAAATTATTATTGCTCCAAGATGCAGGCAGGTAGAGCAAGGGAAATGAAACAGCAATTGTAATCCAGGATGATCATTGGTAGACAAAATACTGATGATTTTGTTTGTTTGTGTGTTTTCCCTCTTTTAATTATAAAGACACAAACCAAAACATTGAATTTGTCAAGACTAGCCAAAGGTGAGCTAACTGTGCTAAGCTGATGTTTGCCTGATCCTGTGAGGAATATTCATGTCTGGGTGGGAGATGGAGACTGTCTCCTTCATTAATGAGACCCCCAGAGCTGCATTTTATCAGTGTTGATCCTACTCTTCCTGCAAGCAGTAGAAACTTGACCAGACTGTAAAGAAAAGAAAGTTTTAGCTCAAACAAAAGTTTCATTATCTGATGCCACTCCCATCAGCTCTGCAGCTTTCTCTCTCTTCCCCCTCATTATACCACCCTGTCCCTGCCATTCACATACATTATTTTTCCACAGTACTCTTTTTTTGAATTAAAATGCAGACAATATTGCTGCATTTAGTCAGACCTGTGAAGAACATCCTGGTAGTGTGATAGAAGAGTTCACAGAGTTATTTAAGATGTTTTAAATCAAATGCAAAAATACTAACAGTGTCAAACAGGGAGTATCAAATTGTTCCACTTGAAGGGTAGAAAAAGTGTTCTAGAAAAATATTAGGGACTTGTTTGAATGCACTATATGCATTTTAATTAATGAAAGAGGAAATTTCCCCTTAAAATTAGTTTATATGGTATGATTGCTTGCATTATTGTGGTGCATTCATCACTTATTTCCACACTATCTAATAATTTTATTAGAATTAGAATTATAAAGAGATATTTATTGGATGCCGGTGTTGGAACTAGTGTAGCTTAAAATTCTATCTCTTCTCCTGGGACAGATCAGAACTGTCTTTCAAAAATGTGGAGAAAATGCTTCAATATAAATTATATTTGTTAGTTTATGTCACATTTGCACCAGTGCATGAAAACACAGCTCAGCCAAGAAGTGGTAATTTTCTGTTAGAATACCTTAATTCTGCTGCTTTCTCTCTGATCAGAGCCCAAAGACTTATTGCCCCGAAGAGTTTGTGGTCTAAATAAGAAAATAGAGCAGAAGAAAGAGGAAAAATACATGTCTGTTTCCAAAATAACTTTATAATGTACAGGGAGTCCAGACAGATGTGAAAACTAAGCACTAAATCCTCAGAATATGTTTCCAGTGGCTTTCCTCAGTCTGCTTGTGTAATTAATAGCATGAGGAATATTACAGCTGGTTCTTAATCTAATTTATTTAATGATATGTTGATTATTTCTCTCTTAAAGTATGTGCACAGCCATTAATTAACCCTAATGTGGTTTATATTTTTTTCATGTTGCAAAAGCTTCAGGGGAACATTTCAAAACTGTTCTCCCAAGGGTCTATGAAATCTAAGTAAAAAATTAAAATTAATTTTATTTTGTTTTTACTGTTTATTTCACAGGTGGTGTATATATAATATATATATTTAAATGCTAAATCTGGGTTAGATCAACAGCTCTTCTTTGAAACTCAGAGGTGCAGCGAGACTTCCTAAATCCAGAGTGACAGTTCAAAGGACATAAAGGATGTCTGTCAAAAGCAAAGTCCTGATAGCTGAAGTGAACTGGCAGCTGCATAGTGAAAACAGCTCTTAATTGGGTCCTACTCTCTGCACGTCTGTAACAGAATTAAGTGATTTCCATTCACTGGGAAAAAAATCAGTACCTGTTCCCTGCTTTACTTTGTTGTTACTCATTTGCAGAGTGGGACATGATGCTTTTTCAGGACTCTGCTGGAAATTGAATTATAGTGGCTCATATAAATTGACATTGATTTTCCACATCCAGATGTTTCTTGGAGGTGCACCCAGGAGGTGCCCAGCTCCCTGCTGTTTCATTTGAATTGAAAAAGCTCGTGGCAGTACAAAGTCTGTTCTCTCATCTGTTATTGTAGTCCTGGATTTACTACCGTGATAATTTTTTCACCCCTCTTTAGAGATTCAGTCCCTGACTTCTCCCAAAAGATAAGGAATCTGTTGCCTTCACGCACTCTGGTTAAGTAAAAATCTTTCCATGCTAGTGGCTTTTACAAAGAGATGAAATGCAGGGATCACTGAATATATTGCTTTTTGCAGCTCTGAAATACTTCTCTCTAGATAAACTTGAGGAGTTTGGGTTAACTGAAGGAAAGTGAGTGTTTATAAAGAGGGTTTGTAACCTTTAAAGCACACAAATGGGCTCCTTTTTGGGCATGTGGCTAAGTACAAAAATCTAAATATTAACACTGCCTTACAGTTTCTGGATGCAGCAATTGTAGGGATCTGATCTGAAGATCCTGAAGTGCTGAGAAAATTTTCTTTGAACATGTAAGGTACTCTAAGGTAATCTGATGAATAGCCAAAATTCCTGGTCATGCTCAATTTAGTTACCCCAGCCCTGCCCCTCTTGCAGAAGCTGAAGTGACGGAGACACTGGAGTACTGAATGGGAAGCTGTAAATAACCCTGGCAAAACAAATGAAAGGTTGAGTGGAAATCCTTAAAACCAGGCTTGAGATAAATTGCCTGCATAGAATTACTGAGGCACGTTTAGGCAGGGAAACATCTGTGGAAGAGAAGAGCAGAGATAGATAACTTGAAGCATGTGTGGAGTGGAATGCTGGTGTGTGTAGGAGCTTCAGTCTGAAGACAGTTCAGTGTTTTGAAAAATACAATTGAAAATAAGCATGCTGGGGTCAGCAAAATGAAAATGATCTGGTTTGACTGAGGAGAGAATCAAAATGATATGTCATGCTCCCTTGGGAGCTGGTTTTAGGTACATTTTTGAACTTGCATGAACTGACCTCACCTGGCTGCTCACATCTGGCTGTGCTGTGTGGTTGTGTGTCAGTATTCACAGGAAGTGGTGATGCCTGTGCAAGAGCTTTCAATTCCAGGAGTGGTGTCCTGCAGAAGATCTTCCGAGGACACAAGTTCATCATCAACTGTATCCAGGTCAGGAAGGGGTTTCATGGTGGAGTTTCTTCCTTTTGATTGCTCCCTCATTTGTTTTGTGGGAACTGGTGTGCCTGACTATTCTATGTGTCTTGGATTGGATGTTGTTCTAGGATGAGACTTGAATATTCTGTATGTAATTTTAGAAAAGCTTGCTAATAAGGATAAGTGAAACCATGGAATGAGTCCCCAGGGACAGCCCCATGTCTGGGATTGGGGATTTTTCAGGTCAGGTTGGATAAGCAGCCACAAGAACTGTGACAGATGAACTGATGCTTTGTGGGGCATGGAATGGACTCCAGCCTCATGAGACCCTTTCCATTACAAGACACTAATGATAAGTGTTTGCAGTGCTCTAAGGGGAAAAGAAGTTCCTGCCTTATGCAGGCAGAATAATTATAGCATCATCTCCCAAACTGCCCTGGGGCATGGCATCCCTAAACAGTCTGAAGCAGCTCAGTAGTGATACCTGACCCACATCCTGCCAGGCAAATGGAGGAGTCTCTGCCCCTGGCTTAAAACTGAAAGTTAATGTTGTTTGCATATTGTCTGGGCTCAAGTGAGACTGGCATTTAATAGTTAAAGCAGGAGGAATTAATAATCCTTGGTGGCCATGCAAAAAACATGGAATCATAGAGGGGTTTGCATTGGAAGGGACCTCATTCCAACCCCCCTGCCATGTGCAGGGACACCTTTCACGAGACCAGGTTGCTCAGTGCCCCTTCCAACCTGGCTTTGAACACTTTCAGAGATGAAGCAGCTGCTCTAAGAATCTACATCTCCCTGCACTGGGATCTCAGTATAAGCTGTGTGCAGGATGAAGATTTTCATTAACAATGTGAGACATTGTTGGTAATTCTGGCAGGCTGACAGTCCAAAGAAAAAGAGGGGAGATAAAATTTCTTTTGGAGTTGATCCCAAGCACATAAAGTTGTAAATACGGTTTTCTCTTGTATATTCTTCTGAATTAGCAAGTGGCTGGATGATATTAAACTTCAAATTCCTGGTACTGGACAGTTCTTGTGTAGCAGGCAGGCATCTGGGTGTGTTCGGGGAGTACCTGATAGAATCACCGTGGGCAGCCCCAAGAATTGACAAGACCAAAGCTTGGCTTTGTATTCTTCTTTGTAACTTAATTTCCAACTGAACAGGGGCAAAAAAACCCAGGAAGAGAGAGGACTGAGAAGTGGCAATCTTAATACGATCTTAAGTATGTTAATGTGGGTTGTGGTGCTTCATGCAAGCCAGGGAGATGCTCACTGTCACAGCATGGACAGGCTGGCACAGAGCACCCACGGCGAGGACAAGACTGATGCAGGAACAGGAGGATCATCAAGACTGAGTTCGGGCTTCCAGGGCAGGATGAGGACAATTGGAAACATTAGCAACAGCAGCAAATGGTTCATAAAGGAAATGAAACCGCAGCAGTGAATCCAGGTTAAATTACTGCAGGTTTTGAAGAACAATGGAGTTTGAAGGAGGAATTGTACCTATAACTTACTGCAAAGGAGGAAGGGAAGCGAGAAGGGAAGGATTGCTGAACCCCCCCACTGCCCAGTGATGATGATTTTGGTGCCTCCTTAAGCTCCACATCAAAACCAGCAGTCTGACAACAGTGCAGAAATTCCCAGCCACAGCTTGCTCTGACATGGAGTTTAGTTCTCCATTGCTTTTCTAGAGGGTCAGGGTTATAAATAACTCTTGCTCTTTATGGCTCTGTGAAGTGGCTGAGAAATGAGTCCTGACTTGGTAATGTCTCATCCCACTTCAGCAGCTTTTGTGATAATTTATACTGACTCTCGCAACAAGCTCAGGCCTTAAGTGTTGGGATCAATCTGTGTTTGCTCTGATTTTTGACAGTTGGATTGTGCTGATTCCGAGCCGTATGGCTCGGTATTAAGTGTGACCCTGTTGTTCCAGATCCACAACGAGCTGCTGTACACAGCTTCCCACGATGGCACACTACGGATTTGGGACATCCGGGGAATATGCAAGAGAAATAAGCGGCGCTTGAAGAAGGAGAGGTCTGTGCAGGGCAGGAGCTCTCAGAAGGGGAGTCTGTCTCGTCTCTTCAACAATAAAGTTGGCTGTATGGTACAGCAGGAGAATGGGGAACACGAAGCTGTTGAACTGATGTGACTGCCCAGAGCAGGCTTTATGTCAGCGACCAAAGCTGAACCTTTTGTTTTCTGCACCACTGTGTCCATGTAAACCAGAACTTGGAAAGAGATGGGAAATGGCTTTGCCTGAACCTCTGTGTGAGGAGCCGGGATTCTCTGTGGCTGCCACATGGACTCAGGTCAGATCCTGTGGCTGCAGATGACTCAGCTGAGCAGCTCTGGGCTTGGGAGGGGAGGCAGCAGTGGTTCAGGTGAGGTACCACTGTGTGTGCAATTAGGAACTTTCCTGCTGACTGCTGGTGTCAGTTCCCTCGGGCACAGAGGTGTTTCACCTCTGGCTGCCCAGTGTCTAATGAGATGTTTTCCCGTTGCTGTTGCCCACTCCCATGACCCCTGTTCAGCCCAGTGTGGCAGTGAAAGGTGTCCTGCAGTGAAAGGTGGCCTTGAATTCCATCTTCACAGCTGCCCTTTGGGTCAGTCGATGGCTCATGAGGCCAACGCAGGAGGGTTTGGCTCTGCAGCAGGAGTTTAAAGCAGACTGGACACCTCTCTGGGAAGCTGGGAGTAGTAGGACAGAAATTAATTTAATTGTTTTTTTTTTTTTTTAAACAAAACATAAGCCACAGAGCAAGATAAACCTCAGCCCTATTCGCTGACCTTGTGTTGTTTTTCCTCCTCACAAAGCTGTGTCTTGCTAGGTTGCCAGTAGCATTGGATAAGCAAACTCAAGAGTTTTCCCAGTCTTTTTCCAGGTTCATCCTTCTCTGATAACCACTGAGCCATGAATTAACAAGGGTTCTTATATTTTTCTATTTGCAGGTATAGCTCTTTGTAGAACCAGTACAAAAATATCTAAGCACATGTTTTTATTTTTATGGCTTTATTTATTCTGTACTACAGCAAGATAAACATGCTGTAATCCTTTTTTAGAATGGATTAATAAACATGTGACATCTACAGACAACTGACTCTCGTCCTTATTTTTGTCTCATATGGGGGGGGGGTGTGGCCTGGCTGCAGAAGCACAGCAGTTAAGAATGGATGGAATATGGGCAAAAAACCCCACATATACTTTTGGAAACATTTCTTGCCTTTCCCTCACTGCTGGGGTTGGAGTGGGGTGTGTGTGGAGCTGTCCTGTCTCCCACCAGGCACCAGACTGCCCGAGCTCAGTTCCCCTACCAGGTGAAGGAGTGACCAGACACAAAAGCACAGTCAGGGGACACAGGGATGACACAGAGCCACGAGCCCTGACTCAGCACTGCCCTGGTGGCACCAAAGACCCCTATTCTGACACCTTAACACTCTGTCAGTGGGTCAGGCCTATCACAGACACTGCTCTCCTCTCCTGCTGCACAGCTTTGGTAGTTCTTACCTGGCAGGTTTCCACACTGAGTAGGAAACAGCATTTAAATTACGTGAAATGCCTACCAAGAGACTAATTTGGGAGGTCATCTGCATCGTGCAGACTTCATTCCACTGTAAACCTCTCAGGCTGGGCATTGTGGCTCAGTGACACATTTTTGAGCTGGTGCTGGCTTGCCATGCAGCTGACTGTGTATTTTGCTTCTGAGGACAACACTAAATAGGAGGCCTTTAGGAGATGGACTGAGCTCCCTAGACCACCTGGGCTGTATTTTCTGTTTAAAACTTCACATGCACTACCTGAGACACAAGAGCCTTCCGGGCCTACAGCAGCTGCACATGCAATCAAGAGAGAGATCTCAAAGAGCGGAATTAATGAGTCCTTACCACTTCTGCCTGTTGCTAAACATATCACAGTGCCTCCAAATACATGCTCAAAATTAACTTACAGCTTTCAGCCAATGGCTCCTGCCCTGCTGATCACTTACAACTGTGCTGGCACAGTTACATCATTGATGAATGGCTGCTCTGACAAGCACTGCATGTTATGATGCTAATTTTAAATTCCCCAAGGACAAACCTTCCCTTCTGAAGTTGTTGCTGCCAGTTTACTGTGCAAGCCATTTCAAAGAGGAGAACTGGTGCCTGTGCAGCCCAATGCTGCCTTCAGTGCATGCCCAGATGGCGGCAATGCCAGGGTGCCAGGATGTTTGGGAAGGAATAAATCTGTGTTTCCACCTACTTCTTGTTAAAACTACATCTGTGACTTGTATGTTTTAAATTTTAAACTATTTTCTCTATTCTGTTTTTGCTCTGCATTTGTCCAGGGGTTCCTCAGTGCTGGCCTGTAAAGAACCAGGATATAATGAGTGCTGGGGCTGGTTTTCCCTCAGAAGCTCATACTTCTGGCTTTGGAAATCCTTCAGCCTTAAGGGTAGAGATACAGAGCCACTCAATTTTTATAGCACTTGCCTTGATACAGAAGAATGAAATACAAATAATTCCTTACCAGTGTAATCACTGCCTGCTTTTTGCTGTGCTTGGCTGAGGGAATCGGTATAAAACCACTCCTCTGCTGCAGCTGAGCAGTCATTCCGCAGGCCACAGCCCTGCTCCCTGCAGTGCCACAACAGTTCAAGCCCTCATTTCCCGGCCGGTAAGTGCCGGGTAAGGAGACACTGTCACCACACGGAGGGTTGATGTTCTGGCTGGAAGTGGAGAGCGCTGCCGCTTCCCTGCTCCCACCGGCTTCGCACGGGGCCTGGGCTCCCTCTACCGAGAGCGAGGAGTGATGGAAAGCGAATAAACCACGTCCAAGCAAAGCTGCCAGGCAGAGGAATTTCTGTTCCCGGCGCAGAGGAGTGCTTACACGGCAGGAAGGGGGATGTTATAAAACCACAAAAACCCCCAAACGCTTCTTCAGAGCGCTGGAGCTGGACACAACTACTGAGACAGTGCCTCAACCAAACTCTGTTAAACAGCTGACCACAGAAAATCCTGTAATCCCCTGGAAACCCATTAACCTTAAGCCACACACCTGCAGAGATTAAAAAGAGCTGCTTGGGGGAACTGGTTATTTAGTTATAAAAGGAAATTCCAGTACATCACTCCCCTAGCCCCAGGACAGGGCCCTGCCAGGTAGTTCCCACTTTTTAACAAAGCACAGAGGTCTCTCACCGAAGGCAGAAGCAGCACAGAGTTACCTTTATTGCCTGTGTAACACCTGCAAGCAAGGGACAAGCAGAACACGGTATAAACCCATGCACAACAGATACATTAATGTCTCTTAGAAATCTTTCAGAAGAAAAGTTGGAAAGCTGATATACCTCTACAGCCTCATCAGCTAAGGTTTCTCATTTACAAACTCATGTGTTTCTTTTAAAGCTGGTATTTTAAAATGGTATAGAAATGCTTCTTTACTAAGTGAGTTCACTTATTTCACAATAAAAATATAGTTTAGTTCTATTAAATTTTCTTCTGAAAATAAATGTTTCTATTTTTCTATGACAATAAATTACAATGTATCACAAATGTAGGCTTTAAGCAGAGTTACAAATAAGCAGGAATTAAGTATTCCAACTGTAGTTTAACTGAATTCAAGGCCCTTAGTAAGAGATAAGCTGAAGGTGCATTTATAATCCAAACTCAATTTGACAAGGTAAATACATATAACTGAAGTAGATTTAATGGGATTTAGTGCTGTGGTACTTGTATATAGGATAAGTATTCATGAATTATCTGTTCTTCTTCCTCAAGTGTTAAATCCAGATAATCCTCTTCATGTTCAGGAATATCCTCAAGGATTTCATTGACTGCATCAGTCTCCATGTCTTCATCTGTTGGTGAACTAGAGGAACCTTCCAATAAAAAGCAGCAGCAGTGAATTCACCTCTGAAAGAAGCTGGTGCTCTCCCTGTTCCACCAGCGTGGCTGCTCTGCCAGCCCCTTCCTGCACAACCACCCTTACAATTGCTCTGCAAAGGATAGGGCAGGATGGCTATTTTCCTTATTATTTAAACATAGTGTAGGAAAGCCTTTACTTATACAACAGGGATCACTACAGCTCTGACAAATAATGAGAGAAAAAAATATGTGCAAGTTTCTTTGTTAAATGGAAAGTATCAATTATGGTTCTATCCCTTAAGGGACATGAGGAAGGAGTATGGGGGCAGGTCAGCCACCTGCAGACCGCAGATCTGGAACAAACTCCTTAGTCCTGCCCAGGACACCCTGAGTGTCACCTTTTCTTCTGGGCTGCACCTGCCTGCAGCTGGTACCTGTCCCCTCTGGTCCCTGTGTGGCTGTCACTGCAGGGGCTGCAGCTCACCTGGCACAACAGCTGCCTTCCTGTAACTGTGTTCCCAATAAAAGCAGCCTGGGGCATTACTGGAGCCCTCGTATCACTATTTCAGCAGGAATTGCTTAACTGTTTCCTACAAAAGCCAGAAGAACAGCCTTGCCTTGCCTTCCCTTCCCCCCTGCTGGATGCAACATTCTCACCTGCAGACTCCGTGAGCAGGTCCTTGGAAGAAGCAGATTCCTCTGATGGACTGGACCCTTCTGAGGACAGCAGCAGTGAAGGGGGAAGAACTCCCCCATAATGAGCAAGGGTTTGGGAAGCCACGTGGATGTTCCCTTTAAAGACCTTTAAAGCTTGTTCTGCTGACTCACGGCTGAAACCCATGTACATCAGCTGCAGGAGGGGGAAAAAGGAATAATAAAGAAAATCTGGGGAAATCCAAGCTCATCCGACACCAGGGTCTGACAGGAATCTGCTTCTGCATCTGACAGTCATTCTCTCACACAGAGAAAAGTGCTGCATGCCAGGAATTCCAGGACACTGACTCTGGTTTACTGGAACAGTTAACAACAGGGCAGTGACCTATTAAAGGCATGGGGATGTTGAGCAGGATCAAGAGCCTCTTGTCTAGTACCAGAGCAGTTCTTTTTCTGTTTTCAAAAGGAAACTTCAAAGCACTCCAGTGTATCAGGGGGGCATGTGCTGTTTACTTTTCCTAGGCAATACAGTTTTCTTGCCTGACATCAATTACACAGCCACACTAACCACTGAGGAGCTTGTCAGACAGCCTGTCATGAGAAATACACATTCCAACTCTTTCCCCTGTGCACTGCAGAGTTTAGAGACTTGAATAAATTTCTCATTTGCTGTATTTTTTGGGGATAGAACATTATTACGGACATACTTCCCCTCCACATCCACACATGGCAGGAAGTACACACAAATTACATGTTAGCCCGAGTGACTCCACCATGAAGAGTGGATGCCAGACGCTACAGTGTGACAGCCTGAGTGACATGGGTCAAAGAATATTTGTGCAGCTTTGCTTAAGGAAAATCTGCTGTCTTTGCAAGCATAATTCAGAAACAAGACAACTCACAAGAAAGCAAGTGGTCTATCTTACTTGCTCAATACTTTCTTGGGAAACCTGAAACTGGTCCATGGCCACAGAATCATCATCATCATCTTCCAACAGTAACTCGGGATTGTCAAGAATAAACTGCAATAAAACAGAGAGATTAGAATAGAGCAACAGAGCCACAACAGTCCTCAACTCAGTTGTGTATATAGCCCAGTGGTTGATAGAAGCAAACCTCAGCCAACTTAAGTGATATCTGATTTATTGGGTCAGGAAGTACAAGTTCAGTCATTACAGTTCAGAAAAGGCAGCTATGAACTAAAAAATATAGACTACAGAAAATAAGAATCTGCTGAAAAATAAAAAAAAACCCAACCAAATTTCTTTTGTACAACACTACTACTACTGAAAAATCATTTACCTTAAAGGCTTGGTCCAGGTTTCCTTGTGTATTTTGAAGAGCTACCTGAGCAGCTCTCTCTGAGTAGCCCATACTTTTCAGAGTATTGATGTCTTCCAGTCGCCGACGCCTTTTAGCTCTCTCCTCCCTCCTGATCTGTGCCTTTTCCTGCAAGAGCACAGACATTGCAAAGCTCACTGTGCATAGGAATGCTTTAATACACAGCCTGTGCATGTAGGGTTTCTTGGATTTTTTTTCTTCAAGTTTGAATCTCTTGAGGAAAAGGCTTTTTTTTTTTTTTGTAAATACAGACTGTGCTGCCAGACACTCATTCCTAAATAAAGCTGCATTTCCATGAGCCAGCTCTGTCGCCACACTTCCGCTCCGCAGATCAGATCTGGTGCCATCACAGCTATTCCAGGCCCTGTGTGGTAAGTGACAAACCTGTTTGGCAGATGGGCCCACAGACAAGACTTGCCAAGGACAGACAGTCAGAACCAGGCAGGGAGCCAAGGAGTTCTGTTCAGCCTTCCCTCAGTCAGTCAGCTTTTCTGTCCACACTTGACTGTCTGAAGTCTAGAAGCGGCTCCTCAGCTTACCAAACATCACTTCAGATCTGGACAGCACTGTCTTCACTCACTCTAGCACAAAAAAAAAAATCCTTTCTTCCTCCTGGATCTTCCAAGTACAAAGCCACAATAGGGGGCAGCCAAGCCTGGCAGTGACAGCTTGGTCCTGGTGGTTTATTCCCATACGGAGCACTGCTGAGAAGCACATGCTGGTGCAAAGCCTTCCCATGCGCCTCTGTGGTACAACCACAGGTCTTTGGCGCTCTCATCTCATCTGTTTTGAGACAGAGCTTCCCTTGTTAATGCATTAAGTTTTGGTTTCAAATGTGTGCCAACATGTGAAACTGTCAGCTACACCCACAGTGCCAAAGCGGGATAATCCAAGTCCTTAATTTAGCACCACGCTGCTCTGGCCACACAACACACGTCTCACGACACCCCGACTCAGATGATCTGTGATTCAATGCTTTCGCTGCCCCTACCTCTCTCCTGTTGGTGATCAGATTGGCAGCATGCTCCACATTCCCATGGCATGCTCGCAGGGCAAGGCGAGCTTCCTGTTCCGAGAATCCCAGGAGTGACAGGCGATCCACTTTATCAGGATCTATGGACAGCTCTCCGTATAAAGAAGATGCCTGAACATAGAAAGAGCAAAATGACACCACTTATATGGTTAAAATACAAACAAAAAATGCCTCCCCGTTTCTCTGAGTAAGCAAAGAACAGGTGCAAGATGGAACCCAAACTGAGGGGCTGGAGTGAAGGACTCCAGAATTTTAGCTAAAGCTGCCTTACCCTCTGAATGTACTCTGCAGCCTCCTTTTCTCTGCCACTGTGGTAGTGCCCGATCCCTTGAAGAAGGTAAAGCCGTAGAAATAAAACCTTCTCACGACCGTAGCTTCCCTAAGGAATTGTTTAAAGGAGGAGGGCGGACCATGTAGATAGAAGCATGTGGTAGAACACAGTTCATTATCAACAGAACACTCTACACGTTTAGAGAAGACACAGTCAGGGCTTTGTGACACTCAGTGTGCAGATAAAGCATCACACCTAAACCCCTGATGATGTCTCTGCATATAAACACACGTTTGCCATGACCTTTCTGCCAGGCCTAATGTTCTCCATGTGCTGACAATTACAGACGCAGATGACAGGCTAATGATACACAGGAAAACTTTAAACTTCTAAAGCCAGTCTCGCAATACTTGAACAGTAACTAAATACATGTAGAAAAAAATCCCACCCCAATTAAATCAAACCCAGCATACTTTGATGTCAATAAGCCGTTCATGGTTCTCCCCATAGCACCTCTGGAAGCATCTCTGTGCTGTGGACAGCTTTTTCTCTGCATCATCCAGGCAGTCCAGCTGCTCCAGACGGAAGTAACACCACACTATATCCAGCTGCAGCACCGCGTAATTATCAACCGTGTTCAGCAGCTCTGTGCTACACTCACTGGAAAATAAAACAATTAATTTTTTTTTCTGGGAGAGGCTTGTTTATTTCTTCCTCACATACACACTTTTTAACACTCATAAAACAACATGTTAGAAGCGTGCACACTCATGTTGTAGAAAGACACTCTTCATATCTGAGGCAGCAAACTGATGCCAGGGCAACGGGAATCAAGTCCTGATTGTCCATCCCGTTCACTGACACGCAGGACAGACGCCAACACTACATCTTAAAGCATTACAATAACAAAATGAGCTGTGGCTACTGTTTAAGATGGCATCCCTAAAAGCATAATGGAATTAAACCCCGTGTAATCTTTGGGAGGACTGAGAAACTGCTTCAGTGCACATGAACACGCTGACTACCGTGCCAGTCTCCTTGCACACCCACACAGATGAGAAACAGACAGGGACAGTATTGAGGTTTTGGGAGCTCAAAAGAGCAATTTAGGGCTCTGACAGCTGATAGGAAACTAATTTACTTGCAGAAGCCCTGGTATGGTTACTGACTTCAGCTATCTGCTCCACCTTTTACAAGAAATTATTGCTTCATAGGAGCAACTGCAAATGAATATCCATGACTGTCTCTCAAGCTAATACAATTTATAACCTGGTACATGAATATTGACAGTTTCTGTTTATGTTGTTATGAAAGATTAACTTGCCCAGTAGCAGTATCTGTTTCAGCTGTTCTACATGAAGCCACCTGTCACTGCAAGTCAGAGCTTTATCTGCTGTTTCCCATCTGCAAGAGGGGGTGTGAAGCAACCCCAAGCAAAACTGGCCCTGATTTATACGCACAGGTAGAGGTTGTGCTGTTCCTTTATGAGCTGACAATAAAGAGAGACACAAAGACGCAAAATGTTCTTACCAGAAGTGTTTATCAGCATCCAACAAATATGGCAGTGCTATTTCATATTCTTTCTTCTTCATTAATGCTCTGCCCTTCTCATGGTAACCCATAGCCAGCACAAGCGCCTAGAAAAACAGATTTAGACTTTTGACTGCACATCCCCTTCTCAAAGAGCTAAAAGGAAATATCCAGGTAACCCATCAGAGTCCTTGCTCTTCCTAGAAAAATACCACTGTATCAGTTCTGTAAGACCAGTGCTATTTCACACTGCTTCACACTTTTCTCCCATCTGATAATGTCAGATATTGTCTAGTTAAAAGCAACGGATGTTACTGGCACATGAAATGCTGCACCAAGCTTACTTTAAGAATGCAACCCCAGAGAGATTTTTAATAGTGAGTGATACAAAGCTGAGCACTTTTCTGGGTGCTACACTTCCTAACAGCATCAAATTTGTTTCGCTTTGCTATCACGATTATCTTGCAAAACCTAGAAATTCACCTCCTGAAAAACCTCATAACTAAAAATTAAATTTTGAATGTGTCAGGAAAACACTCCTGCAGTGTAACAAATGGAAATGTGGTAATAATTCTGGATAGAAATAACTCGCAATACTTCCTCTTATCTTTGACCAATACTGATCAAATCTCATTCACTTGAACACTGGATGTTTTAACTCTTGAGGAGAATTATTATGTTCAGCACTTCATCACAACACTACGCACTGTGAGAGTGGACAGTGTCATCCCCATCACCCAGAGACTCCAGGTGATGCAGAAATCACAGCAGGCCTCAGAAGAGGCTGGAGCAGCAGTTGGCACACACTGACTCATTTCTTCACAATTTTGTTCCTGGGTGTAATTCCAAGTATTAGTAAAAAATTTATTTATCTTCAGAAAATCCAGTAATCCTGAAAGGCAGCACCTATCACTATTCTTGTGCTTCAGTGGCCCACATCAGGTGTGTCACTCCTTCCATAATCAATACTTGCACGCAACCAAAGCTATTTTCAGTTGAGAATGTGGAACTTCCTTGAATGATGAACAAATTCAAGTTTGAAAAGGGACACAGTGAAAAAGATCTAAAGACTATATTAACAGAGTCCAATTTAGAGACACTCATCAAGTTTCCAAATGGAAATAAGGCCTAAGAAACAAGTTACTTTCATGCCTTTCTATGACATCTAAAATTTATAATAGGCACTAGGATACAACAAAATTAAAGCCCGTCTTAAACCACAAAAGTAAGATATGGACCACACAGGAGTCAGTGCAAGATTAGACCTGCAATGAGATCAGCAATCAGAGGTTGTCTCCAGGTGACTGAAATATTCCTCAGTATAGAGTTCTACTTAAATTTTATTTCAAAATTATTTGTATTAAACAAACATGTAGTGGACCCAGGGTTACATCCCCAGAAAATCTGACTGTATTTCAATCCAATATTTTAAATGTTTCACAGATCAAGCTTTAAAGAGCCATCTTAACAGCACTGTGTGATGCTTTCACCTACTTTTTTAGCTTGAGGAGGAATCGGAATTGACCTTCCAGTTTGATTAGCTATATCTAGGTATGGAACAGAGTCCGGATCCAAGTACTCCTCTGAAAGATAGAAAAAAGCTTAAAATTTAAACACCACCTTCAACAGAGCAACTCTGTTCCCATAAGATTGTATTAGTAAGTATGCTGTTAAACAAAACAGCAAAAAACAACAAAAAAAATCAGAATTACATGTAAAAGCTGCATGTGTGTTTTTCTGGACATGGCAACCAACAGCAGCTCTGGCCCGGCAAACAAGAGGAACTTCCAGAAAGGTCACTAAGGAAAAGGCCTTGTGCATGCAGAAATTTAGACACAGTATTAGAAGTTACATGAATAATAAAGAAGTTTTCTTTGCAGAAGACAAAACGCCTACATTTTACACAACACAGCATTTGAAATGATGTATCAACTAAAGCATAGTATATTGAAAAAATACAACTGAGCACAGTTGATAACGCTGGAAAAAAAATACAGCTTGGTATTTCCCTTCCCCATGTCTTTAATGCTTATAACCAAACTATCAATTTTGCTTTCACTTCCATTCGATTTACAATGAAAAGATGATTTTCTTGCAAACGAAAGACAGTTAAGGAAGAGTTTGTTGAGATTACAAGCTTCTGCCCCGCGGTTTCTCTCAGGTGAAACAAAAGGGTTGTTAAACCCTTACTACACTTCTCACAGAACCTTCACACTGGGAGCCCATTACAGACTCTGATCTGTACCCTCGCATTGGCTGTAACTGACAGTGGCAAAAACCATAAAGAGATCCCATTCAGGATTCAAAATCTGGTGTCTAAACCACTCCTTAAGTCCAAACACTTCTGTCATGTGTTCAAAATCTGATACTATGGTAAGAAACTGGCTGTCACCAGCTTTGAAGCTTTGTTCAGGTGTTTCTGCATTTGGCAGGAATTCATTACCTGCTCAGCTCCACAGTTCCTTGCTCGTGGATTCGTGAAACAATGGAAGAGAGAAGTGATTTAAACTCACCATCAAGCACTGCAGCTCACAAACACAACCTCATTTTGAAAAATTATTACTGTTAAATGAACTATATCCCTTTAACTTAATCCACAGTTGCCAGGAATCAACATCCAAGGGAATGAGAACACAACAGCTGTGTTGCAGATGACAGTGACAAATGAGTTGCTCTGCACAATGAAACCATGGTTACACACAGCCATAGCTGAACTACAAAAAAAGTGTTTAATGACTTATAACACATTATGCCACTGTACTTATGCCTACAATGAATCTAAAGCGTCTCAGAAGTCATCACACCCTTAACTGCCAAGTGACAATTAAATAATTGATTCATACTATATCCTTCTCAAAGTGTGCAAGTTTTTTTGCAGCATTCTAGTTGTGTAAAAGGTGTGGAAAATAAAGTCTTAGCCAACTTAAAATCCAGTTTTCAAGTAGGTAGAAACCTAGAAAAGTATGAACTGAAATTCAGCCACGGTATAGGCACTCCTCCATGTTGAAAGGCCGCTGAGAATGTAATTTTTGATGCACAAAAATTAATGAACACCCACCTCCCCCCAAACCCAACAAGCCCACTTACCTCTCTCTGCTAGAATTTCCAAACCCTTCTTAGTTCTTTGCATCTTGTCATTTATTTCTTTTTCTTTCTTGCACTGAAGCTCCTCCTCCTGAACTTTTCTTTTGGTTTCCTCATCACTCTGTTCCAGTTGAAGCACCATAACTTTTGCATTGTGTGTGACACCCTGGTCTTCAAGGGTTTTACCTGCAAAATAGAGTGTGAATAACACAATTCAAGTATTGGAACTACTGAAATGGCAAGACTTGAGAACGCGGTCAAAAACCGTGAAAATTACTGACATAGTCAGCAAAATTTAGAATCAGACTTGCATCTTAAAAGTGCTTTTGAAGTGACTGATATGTTTCTTTCCTTGTTTTTTTCAAGACATTCAAAAAATACCATTATTTCTATTTCAGTTAATTGATCTTCAGGCAAAAACTGGAATAAGAACATGTCCAGGATCATAAACCACAGAAGTACAGGACAGAGGAACTGGGAAGTGAATCCAAGTTCCTTCTGTCAGGTCCATGGTTCTAATTCTGATACATTCCAGGGCCATTAGCAAAGAAAAAGCTGTATCATCACTTCCCACGTCTGACAGGTTGAACATGGACAAAGCATTACAAAAAGTCTTTGCAAGTGCTATTATACAATAAGGTTTTTGAAGAAATCTAGTTTCTCTTAAATGTGCATTTTCAGTGTTTCAACACTAGAAAAGGGGTTTTTCAATATTTATTACAGTATTCCTTTAACTGATCTAATTCTATTTAAGAATTTTGATCATTATAATTTATTACATTTCCTGTAAAGCAGAACCTGACAAATATAACTGCTGTTTTTTGGAAATTTCTCAAATTAGTATAGTTACAAAGCCATTTTTCTTCTGAGAATCAGAAAACTAGAAAATTAGCATAAAGGTATCCTTAACTAGAGGTACATACCCAGATCAAGCTGCTTCTTATTTATGATTATTTTGACAGCATTTTCTTGTAATGCATATTCCTGTGCTATCCTGTGAAATAAAGAATTTCATCCATGAGCATAAATTTGTAAGGCTACACAATATTGTTGTTACAATAGCAATAAAACCTAAAAATTAGTGCTTATAAATGGCTTAAAATTTTTGCTACAAAAGGCTGCTAGAATTAAAATAACATCATCAGAGAGCTTTGTGTACCATATAGGGAAAATCTGGGATACACAAACGGAAAAAACAAAACAGATAGAAATGAATCTGATTTTTTTAGGCTTAAAAACACAAAAGAAAGAGAAGGTAATGTTCACTGTTCAGAAGATCTGCCTGGTTACAGATTTGGAACACTGATCACTGGTGCCTTCTCAGGTACTTGCTGGGGATTTACACAGAACTATTTCTTTCCTGTTTTCCATCTGTTAAATCACAGCTGTTCCCATGAAGAACTGCCCTACAGGGACACTGGACATCCTGTTCAGAGAATACATGCTAAGAAAAAGCTTAAATCAAACAAAAAGTGGGTTTGTTTGCATTTTTTTAAATGCTGTATGACAGGAGGGTGTCTCATGAGACAAGCATGAAGGGTGATTGCACTTACTGGGATCTGAGCTCTTTGCCTGTGATGAACAGACTGGTTTCCAGTGGGATTTTCCTGCTCTGTAGTAATTATATTGGGTGGGGAAAAGAAAGAGGGAAGGAAGAGCATGATCTCAAGATACTTTGAACATTTTCTTAATTAACTGTTCTACAATAACATTTCTTTTCCAAATAACAATCAGGTTTAGAGGGTTATGGCTGGACATACATAGTAGTAATTTCCAGTCCTGAGCTTGCTATATAGCGCTAAAAGTAAGTATTATAACAGCAGAATATTCAGAATTAAATAAATCTAAATTCAGAACCAAACAATTTAAATTAATTTAATTATGCACCTCCCATCTTAACTGTGCTTTGCAATTATGCCACTCACCTGTGACTGGCTAAGTTATGATTAATTCCTATTCGTGTCCCTGGTCCCAGATTAGATAAACTGGAATTTTAAATTAATTCATTCCCCTCTTTGCCCAGCAGCATTATAGAGTAGAATTATGAAACTATTTGGTTGTTTTAACTGCATGGCAATCACTTAAAACTCTCTACCCTTTAGTCCAAGTAATTATTTTTCACTACAGGAGTGCTTTATGCGTGAAACTAGAAGATGAAACCTGACTTTAAAAGGGCAAAATTTAATTCAGTTCTCTGTTGGAGAAGCTTTTAGGAGTCTGCTCTAGAAGGCTGAGCTTTGGAATGGGCTGCCCAGGGAGGTGGTGGAGTCTCCATCCCTGGAAGTGTTCAAGAAACAACCGGAAGAGGCACTGAGTGCCATGGTTCAGTTGACAAGGTGGTGGTTGGTAAAGGTCGGACTCGATGATCTTGGAGGTCTTTTCCAACCTTAAGGATTCTGTGACTCTGTAATTCTACAAATCTATGAAAGAAACAGGTGAGTGCCATCACAACAGAAAATCCTGCGTCTCATTTCCAAGTTCAAGCAACATGAATAGGCTGACTCCACTTGAGGCATTCTTCAGCTGAAAAAATACACCTGTTCCTTACTGCTAATACAAGCAGTTACATCAGAAGGCATCAAATTGAAACAGACACTTTAATCTCACTTACTTTTCTTAATTAAAAGATTATTTGTCATTAAATCCTAAAGCGAAAAATTACTCATCTCCTCAATATCATATTCCTTTGCCATGATATTCTCATATACCTGGGAAACGAAAATATTTAATTCCCCCTCTCTCCATGTTTTATATACCTGACGCAGATCACTCACACAAAACACCTGAAAAAGCTGAAGTGAAAATATCTGCATAGACACAGATCTAGAACTCAAAAGCTCAAAGTAAAGCTACTTATGCAGACTTTTTTTTGCAGTGCTACTCACTTTTCTACGAGGCAGATATATATCAAGTCTTGCAATCCCAGTCACTTTAAAATTCTCATTTCCTGTCCCACGCTCAATTGCTTTACACCGTATTTCTTCAAGCATATTCTCTGTATCATTCTCATTGATATTCAGCTTGGATGAATATTTTTGTACAAGCTCCTGAGAAAACGAGAAGAAAAACGGAAAATGCACCAGCAGTATGACATGGAAGATGTATGACATCAAGTCAGAGAAAATATTTACCTTCATCTCTTTACCAGCTTCTTTTTTTTCATTTGTATATGGTGGTTTCCATAGCTGAATTTTGTCCTCTCTTAAGCAGCTTGTCAGTTTTGCTATCAAATACTTCTTTTGCGCCATTCCTTTAAAAAAAAAAGGACAGTTGGAAGGGAAAAGAAAGAAAAAGAAAGAATCCTTTAATATAGCTTTCCTGTAGTAAGATATTTTGCTTTTCAAGAAGTCTTAAGTGACATTTTGGAATTCTGCAATAAAAGATAAGTATTAAACTCATTTCAGGCATTTTGGTGGGGAGGGCAAACTGAGGCCAAACTATGAGAAAAAATGGGGAAAAAATTATTGAAAAGAAGGTGAAATTTGGATTGGAGCAGAGATAACTTAGAAGGGCCCTGCCATTTTGAGATGAATTAAACCTCTTCCTATCCCCTCATGTGAACTGGGATTGCAGAAAGTGTCAATACATCAAAATTGACTTCTGCCCTGCTCTGGATGGAGCTGCCCAATCCACCACTTCTGATTCAGCTCAGAGAAAGCAGGAAACAGTGAGTCAATCAGCAAATCCCTGGGAAAAAAACCTGAAAAACCAAACACCCCAAGAAGCAGGGAAGGCACACAGAGGGCAAGGAAAGGTGCGTGCAGAGATCTCAATGGAAGAAAAAAAACCAACCAGGTGCATGATAAAGCATGGGAGACTTGTGGCTCTTGGACACTGGGAATCATATGGAAAATGTCCTTTAATTTATACAGAAAAGCATTTAAAATGTTGGCATACATGCACTAAGGTTGGCATGAAATTTGACTAATCAGTTTCACTTTTCTTTCAGAGTAGTTTCCATCTTTCATTCTTGTTTATTGGCACACAGCTCTCAGGTGAAAAGGGAAGAGTTCCCCGTTTCAAAAACTGCTCCTGGCTCAGAAAAGCACTATTTGAGGGGGGAAAAATGCAGGCAAATATCCAGTATGTGGTAAGTTGACTAGGCAGCCTTACCTCAAGCCCAGCTTTATTGAGCTACAAAAGAATTCCCTGGAAGCTGGACTGACAACAGTCTCCTCTAAACAAGAGTTGGAGGGATGAACTGGGCAAGTGGATGGTTTAACAATCTTTCCAGTTGGATTGCTGTAATTTGCACAGTGTCTGTCAAAACTAGCAGAGACAACCACACATTCTTGTTCCTGCTAGGATGCTGCTGCTATCATTTTAGAGCCAAGGCAAACAATGGCATTTACAAAGCTGTAAGTGACAAAACCACTAAATTTTCAAAACATTGCACTGTAGTCATTAATGCAGCTTCCCCCCTTTCCCAAAACACACCAGAGAATTCTCATGAACAGGCTGTAACCATCATTTTCCCACTTCTGAGTTATGCTGAAGACCCATTTTATACCCGTAATTCTACTTAAAACCAACAAAAAAAGTTACTCATGGTTTTGGGTCACCCAGATAAAATTTAAAATTGCAATCTATGCTTAAGACTAAGAATTGTAAATACAGGTGACATTTATAAACTGGCCATTCATCTGTTTATCAGTATTACAGCTTGGTGAGTTTGTGATTTTTAATTAAGCTATCAAAACAGAAAACACCCCTGCAGTCTCCAGTCAAACTTATTCTCACAAACCCTCTTCTTAAAAAATAAAATTTTGCTTTCACAAACACAAAACCTATGATTTTATATGTAACATTTCTATCACTTATAATAAATTCCATCACACCATCACTAAATTGCATGAGAATCCATAGCAAAAACATTTGTGACTCACTCTTCCATCAGCCATGAAACACCACAAGCGCTCCTGGCACAATTTCACTTTCGGTATGAATTTAAAGGGACTTTCCCAAAACACATTTGAGTAAACAACCGGGGGTATTCCCCAGGAAGCACTCTGAATGCAAGACCGAGCTTTTGCAAATAAAATTTCATCCTCTACGGCC
Organism: Eulacestoma nigropectus; assembly: GCA_013397775.1. Taxonomy (NCBI): domain Eukaryota; kingdom Metazoa; phylum Chordata; class Aves; order Passeriformes; genus Eulacestoma; species Eulacestoma nigropectus. The sequence goes on from VZTE01001671.1 coordinate 328,968, forward strand.
AGTTTGCCTTATACATGAAATAAAACAAGTGGAGAAATAAGATGCATGACGTAAGATGCAGCAACCAGGTTCAAAAGGCAAATTGTTGGTGGAAGGAGCAGGGGACTGTCAGAACGGTAGGGTAATAAAGCAGGACAAATCAATTTTCCCTAAAAAGGAGGAAAGCACAGCTCTGACACATTTCTCCGCGGCTGAAGGAGGGGAAGCACTGAAGCAGCGCCATGAGCAAACCCACAAGGACGGCAGCCCCATCCCTGCGGGCCCGGGGTGCCGGGGCATCCTCATCCCTCCCCAGGAGCACATCCAGCGCCTCCTGTGCCAGGGCAGCTCCGGCACCACCAGCCCCCCGCTGTCACCGCGGCGGTGCCAGCACGGCCCCGGCCCCGGGCACCCACCTGCGCCCCGCGGGCTCGGCACAGCCGCCGCCGGGGGAAGCTCGGGGGCCGACGCAGCTGCTCCCTGAGCGGCTTCCCGGGAGGGAGGGAGGCGAGGGCCGCTGTCCCTGAGGGAGAGGCTCGGGAGCGGCTCCTACGGCAGCCCGGAAGGCCCAGAGAGATGGGCGTGACGTGGGTGAAGCCGCGCCCCGCCCGCCATCTTCGCGCCCTGCCCTCACTCTGAGGGGCCGGGGCGTGTCCGCTGCCGAACGCGCAATGTGTCGGAATTGCCTTCAGTCGCCCTGCTTTGGTCTTTGGTCTCTGCGCGCCTTCAAGCCCAGTGAAGCCGAAAGGGATCACAGAGTCATAGCGTCAATTAGGCTGGAAAAGAGCTGTGAGGTGATCGAGTCTGACATACGATGGAGCACCACCATGTCAGCCAGACCATGGCACTGAGTGCCACGTCCAGTCTTTCCTTAAACATTTCCAGGGACGGTGACTCCGCCACCTCCCCGAGCAGCCCATTCCAGTGTCTAATCTTCCGTTCCATGAAGAAATTCCTCCAAGTGTCCAACCGAAAACTCCCCTGGCACAGCTTAAGGCCGTGTCCTCTCGTCCTGTCCCTGAGGAGATTTACCCCATCAGTGTGTGTAAGTGCCTAAAGAGGGGTGCCAAGAACATGGACCAGGCTCTTCTTAGTGGGGCCCAGAAATAGGACAAGAGCCAACAGGCAGAAACTGATGCACAGGAAATTCCATCTGAACATGAGGAAAAACTTCCCTCAGCAGTGACTGAGCACTGGAACAGATTGCCCAGAGAAGATGTGGAGTGCTCCCTCACTAGAGATATTCCAGAACCATCTGGATACGATCCTGTGCCATGTGCTCTAGGATGGCCCTGCTGGAGCAGGGAGGTGGGACAAGCCGACCACTGTGGCCCCTTCCAACTCAACCCATTCTGTGGTTCTGTGGGACATAACCCATGAAACAGCAGCTTACAAGTTCTAAGTGATGGCCAGGTGTTAGAAAAATAAATTACTTGTTGTTAGAATTGCCTTGTTCAGGTTTAGGGCTCGACATGTTTCAATGATCTCAGACCTTGGGGAAGGTTAAAGCTTGGGAAGAAGGCGCTACTACTGATAGTGACACAAAGAATGCAGAATTTACAGACCACAAGGACATTTGACAGAACTCGAAGATAAGAAAGAAACAAATAAAACTAACTCAGCTCCAACTGGGTAAAAGGTAATTCCGGCAGGGACACATCACAACTATAGACCCAAGAAACCCACAGACTCAAAAGAAGAGAAAGACTGAGCATGCAGAATAATTAGCATAAGAAGCGAGAGAATCATTAACCAGTAGACAATAGAATGCTAATTAACAAGAGACCTAACTTGTAGCAAATGAACAATAATGCCTTTGTTTGCTAAAATGTATAAATAGTAAAAAGTTTTGATAGTTGGTGTGCTTGATTTGTGGAATACCACTGAACACCCAGGCTTGCACGACTCTGAAATAAATAATGTCTCTCTCAAGCATGTAATTATTGGCTTGTTGCACGCTGGGTAATGAACCTGATTTTGTGGACAACAGCAAGAGCTTCTGGCTCCAGAATATTTGACGGCTCATCCCTGGGACGTGGTGGGGATCCCCAATGCTGCCTGAAGGACTGTCCCTCCAGGAGGGGCTGGGGCTGGGTTGGGGCTGAGGGTTCTGCAGCCACTCCTCTTCTACCACCTCTCTGTGTATGAGGCACAAGTGTGCAGATTGGGGTTTTTTTCCTGTATTTTTTTGAAGGCATCAGTGTTGAGGGTGAGATTTAGTGTGGGAGCTTGTATTTCCCCATCAACAGCGTGGGCAGGGTCTTGCCTGGTTGTGGGGCTGTCAAAAGTTAACCTGGGTTCAGAGACTGGGCTGGAAGAATACTTGAGGGGTGTGGAAAACCTGGTGCTAAGCACCACCTCAGGCTGAGGCAGTGCTCCAGTGTCACTTCAGTCCCCAAAATGGCCTGGAATGGGAGCAGGGTGCGAGGCTTCAGGGATCTGGCTGTACAATATGGGCTGCTCAATACTGTGTTTTGTATTTGAGGCCCTCAGAGGGTTGGGGCTTGTTCCTGGAATGCTTTTGACACCTGTAAAAGACATAAGCTTTTCTTTTAATGGGTAACACCAGTTACAAGTAACTCATGTGGGCTGATTCTTTCATGTGACCAGTAGCGTGCTGTCCCAGCAGCAAAGGGATTTTATTCTATTTTATTTATGTGTGACTGAAATCATTGCACACCAGTGTGATTTATTCTAGAATGGAGGGACCTGCAGGACTGTCCTAACATTTTCCTTAGGAAGTCACGCAGACTACATGAGAGTCCTGTTTCCAGCTTTGGAAATGGGAACCTCACAGGAATCATGGGCTTGTGGACAAGACACTGAACTAGAATTTCAGGATTCCAGGTTCCCCCATGTGCATAAATCAGTCAGGCTTGCCTACTGATAGAGTAAACTTGCCTGATGGCAGTCTTGAGTTCAGTGCTTGAAACTTGGCTACATCTGTGGTAACAGTGACGAAAGCTCCTGCCCATGATGGTCAAACGTGAAGAAGTTAACAGGAAGGGTTTTACAGATCAGGTGCCCTTGAGAAGTGGGACTTTTTAGTAGTTGAAGTTTTAGGTTTTTTCTCATTTTCCTGTTTCATTTTCACTACAGCTGCTATAGGAAAAAACCTGTAATTTTCTCATTAGACAATTGTGTGTGTATAATATTCCAGTCTCTTGAAATGTTAGTATAGCAACTTTTCTCATAACTGAAACTACTCCACTAACAAATGAAAACTAGTGAAAAATGTTCTTTCATAATGTCCTTGGAAATTAAATTGAAAGAGTCTCCAAAGGCAAAATGCCTTTTCTAAATTAGTTCCAGTCAGTACAAAGCACAGTAATATGCTAGAGAAGCCTGAGGAAAGGACAAAGTGTTTGTATGAAAGAGTTTACAAAGGAGTTAGTTACTTAGTCCATGCATAAACCTGCACTGACTTTAAAACCAAGGTTTTCAAGGTCCGTGTTTAATTAAGATAACTAATTCAATCAAAGGACAATGAAGTTTTTGAAGTATTTTCTTCCAGGTAATTTCTTGTTTCATGTGGACTAATTGTTATCTAGTACTTTTTCCCTGTTATACCTATTAGGTATATCTATGCTTTATCTTTTTTTTTTTTCCTTCCAAATCATTCTTTAAATACTGAACTACTGTGAAGAAAAAAAACCCAGTTACTATGATGTCCCATGCCTAGCCATTATGAAATGGGGAGACATTTCCCATCTCCAATTTTTGTGAAGCCTACATTTGAAAAAGAGACCTGTCTGAACACTTGCAGCCAGAAGTGGGTGATGCATAGCTCTTGTTTGTGTTGTTGAAAAGCACCTGCAAGAGAGGGTCTCCTCCCTCTGAAGATCTTGCAGAATACCTCATTAGTTCTCTAATGAAACACTGGGGATAGATGGGAACCAACAATATATTATGATAAATTTATGTATCAGAAAGAAATTATATTTACTAAGTCTCTTTACAACAATAGAAATGAGCAGAGGTTTTATTAATTGATTTAAAAAATACATCAGAAATGATCTTGAATATCTTGAAAGTGAATGATGAAATTATATGTTAAAAATTATAAAGATATTAAAGATTATATGGTCAGAATCTTCCGTGGCTAATAAAAGTAGTAGACCCTCAGCAGGTTGATCTGTGTAACTAACTGGAAAGACTACTTGGCTATTTGAAGTTTTAGTTAAGTTTTTGACTAAGTTTTAGGTATTACTGAATGTCCTCATTGTGAGACGTATAATCCAAGCCTCCTTGCTGCTTCAGAAATTCTGAGCCCTTTTCTATTTGGGAAAGGGTAAAAGTTCAGTTTGTTGCAGGCTGGCATGCATTTTGTAGCGGAAATCTGCTGATGTGCCCAAAGTGCTGCAGTGGCTGATTTCAGAGGAGGCTTTTGGCAGGAGCTTGAAATGTCGCAGCTGTTTTCTTCCCTGAGACTGTTCAACATGCTTGAACTTCCCAGTTGCCTGAGCTCAGACAGTTCACTTGCTCCTCCTGATACCTTGGTCTGCAGTGTGTCATTTCCCTTTGAAATCAGTCTCTGGTTGTCAAAACTCCACGGTGTTCTGTTGCAGTGGGAAAGATCCCAGGAATCTCCTTGTCCAGGGCCCTGCCCCAGGCGGTGAGTTCCCAGGTGGACACGCCATAACAAGTCGTCTTCTGAGTCGCCACTGTTGGTTGTCTCCAGTGTGACCTTTCTGACAGGGACATCTCCTGTACATGACTTTGATCTTTTAACTTTCATATTAATTAGGACAGGGTTGATCATTGATTCTGGGAGAACAGATTCATGTCCACCTGCAAGAGAAATGCATTTGTACACGTTACTATGGCGACAAAAATCAAAGGTATGATTTCTGCAGTATAAACTAATCTGAAAAGCTTTAACATGAGTTTATCTGTGCTCTTTCTTTCAGTGGTTGAGAGTGGTGCAAGTTCTTCTGATGCCAGGTTGAGGAGTAAAACTACTTCATGCTTGCTTTTGCAGTTCTGAGGGCATAAATGGTATCCTAGTTTTAGTCAAATGAAGATGGAAATTTATCAAGACAATATTGATCTAACTGGTACTCTAAGACTCATTAACAGCACAGATTGAGAATCGACTTTCAGTAATTAATTGCTTGTAAGCAAAACTTCTCTTAAGGTGAGTAGGGACTTGCTCAGTGTGTTGGCAAGTGCTGTAATTTGAAAGACAAAAACGTTCTGTTTGATGCTGTTTGAAGTTTGTATTCACAACTTAATAATATTGTGACTATTTCTAGATGAAACACGTTGTGAATGTCTTCTTTTCCTTAGTGAGGGATCATCAACATTATAGACTTGTATTTTATTATTTTACCGCAATTTTACTATTCCAGTCAGTATAAATTGTGTAAATAGCTGATCACACTAGTGTTGCCTGAATGATCACTTCGAGGAATCTGCTTCCTCTGTGAAAGGTATAGAGTAGCTATAACAGTGGGAGAGAATCTGGTCTCGTTTTTTTTTACTCTTCTATCCCTATGGCTTAATTTATAAAGCACTATGAAAGTTACTGTTAAAAATGTTTGAGATATTAGGGATAGAAATGCTAATGGTACTTTAATTACATGTAGAAGTCATCAAATTGCTGGACATGACTGGTTTTCTGTGTCTTGAAAATGAACAGAAACTGATGTATTACACTAAAGATAATCCATTGACACTAATGAAATATCTTTCAGTTGGTATAAATATAGTTTAAAGTAGGGGTTGTGCAGAATGCTTGCCTTATTTACAGGGTTGAGTTATAGAGACTGTGTCTGTTGCAGTATAAGTTCTGAAATATATTAAAGGGTGAAAAGTAGACATAGAAGAGTGCTGATTATATTCTGAGTGTCTCTGAACAGCTGTTTTAAAAGGATTGTAACCCTGAATTTGAAATTAAGCTAGTTCGAGTGGGATGCTGCCTGTACAAAAACCCAACAGCACAACCTCTGCTTTATAGCTGCCTTTTGTGTCATCCTTATGAATAAGTATTTGCAGATGTCAGACCCAGGTGATTTACTGGCAGTAAATGAACCTGTACAACAGGGATTTTGCTAAGCAAGGGCTTTCACTGCTGCCTTTGGCTTCCATTGCCAAAACAAGAACCCCAGTATAATATCACAGAACCTTTTCTGCTCCTTGGCCATGCAGGGTTGATCTGATAAGAGCTGTTTTGCAGCATGGCTGGGAGGGAGAACATGTTAGCCCACATTGCCTCTCGTGCTGTGTTACCGGGAGAAAGGAGACTGAAGCACGTGCAGAGCTTTGAGATACAGGTGTGTTTGTGCATCCGTCTGTACAGTGAAGTGTGTTAACAGAATTTCTTAGGGTGACACCACTTGGAGAGATAAGAACACACAGTTCTCTACCATGCAACAGTGAGAATCAAAGTTATGACTGGACTTTATCCAAGAAATAAAGCTGAGCTTGGCTGGCTACAAAAAGGTCCATGTGCGAAACAGAGCCCTGTGTGTTCTGCAGAACAGCACAGTATCGCACCATCCTGTGAAAACCAGGGCTTGTTCTTTGTATGTGAGAGACAAATCAAGAGAGAATGGAACAGAGAGACTGAGGGGAAGCAGCTTTGCACGTTTTTGTGGATGTTAAGTGTGCTCTTGGCTGAACTGACATTGATAGGCAACTTCAGGTATTATCTAGAACTTTATGAACTGCTCACCAGAAGAATTATGATCTGTCTTGAGCTGATCAGAAAGTTCAGAGTGACAAATTTAGTCCCGTTTTAATAGTGTTCACTGGTTTTGAGTTCAAGGTTGATTTGATTCCTTGCTTGGCTACAGGTGCGGCACACAAAATTGAGCAATGACCTTGGATAGAGATGCGATAGTCCTGAACCACTGGGTGTTGAATTAACACACCTTCAGCACTGTCCAAACTTCTTGAGAAAGCTGCAATTATATGATCTTTCTTTCTGTCTTTCTGTCTTTTTTTTCCATGTAAATTGTGAATTATAGCCTTGTTGCAGAGTTATGTACCATCTGGCCATATGCTGTGATCATCAGTAGAAACTTTTAAGGTTCTGGAGTGGCAAAAGTTAATCTTATCTCAAGTTAGCTTGGGAAATACTTGGAAGAGATTTCTGCAATTAGAGCCCCAGTATTTATTCTGTTGTGACTGCATGTGCTGAATACTCCCATTTAATTCCTAAAGTAAATACTGTTTTTCAGCTTCTTAGCCAATAAACAATGAATACACTGCTGTATTATCCCCTAGCTGGTGCCTTTCAAATCTTGTCAAGGTCTTTGTTCTCGAATAATCAGGAGTGGGCAGAAGCGTGAATGTCGCTGTGTGTATTGGGGAAGCAACAGAACAAAGTTGTTTTCAGGTGACTTCTTGGTTACTAACCCCTCTGTCAGAAAAACAGAGAAGTTGGAAGGTCTTAAGTTCTGTCTAAAGGTCCACGATTTCACGACTCCTGCAGACAGGTAGTGATGGACAAAACTAGAAGTCCTCCAGACTTCTAGTTCCAATTGTGGTGCAACGAACCTACAGTGCTCAAAATCCCTGTGGTTTCATGGAAGGACAGCTGGTCTGCCAGGCAGGAGCAAAGCAGGGTTTTACTATTTAGAACAAAGACCTTTGGGAGGGACTTTTAAGACTACAAGGGACTGAAGGTGCTCTCCTCCCATGAGGGTTTGTATGTCTGGCCTTTGAGGTTTGTGTGGGGATTGTGGTGGTGCTGTTGTTGTCACCCCTTTCCCAGAACAGCCGTAATTTTACCCTCTAGGTAGGGAAACAATTTGCTGTCAGTATAAATCACTGATACATACATGGACTGCCTTTTGGAACTACCTGGAATTTCAGGATAGTGTAGGGCAGTCCTACATGGCAGTGTTCATTTCTGCTCCACATATTCTTGAAAACTGATGCATGTAAGAGGTGCTGAGCCATGTAATAGGTTTTCCCAGCTTCCACAGGACTGTACAAGGTAAACTTACAAGACTTTGAGAACTCAGCATAGCTAAAAATGCCCAAGCTCCGACTGCTTCTAACAGTGACATGAATTCTTTCCACACAGGTTGTTTGAAGATAGAAGTTCAGTGCAGCAGGTTATGTGGTTTTGTGAATGTTCTGGGGCATGTGCATGTGTATAAAAATATTTGTATGTGGATTTTTAGCCCTACTACATTTTAAACTCCCCAGAAACTGTGCAGTCCTACTTTCTTACATATTTTAATCTTCAAATGGCCTTGCAAAAAATCTGCTCTGATTACATTCATTATGTCTGAAACTTCATTTCAATTAATCTGAATAAAGGCTTCTGCTCCCTTTCTTTACCTAACGTATTTTTGCTATAGCTGATTAGATGGGCTGTTTTTTCTTCAAGTTAGCTGCTTTTTGATACCTAGTGAAATAAGCTTGTATATATATTTTTTTCTTCCTCACAGAGATCTTAAGTCTTTTAACATGAGAATTTCAAAACATTTGGATGAAAGAATATTGAAGAAGCAAATCTGTTGTACAGTTCATAATTACATGGTTTTTTCCTGATTGTTTTGATCATAAAGTCTGACATAGCCAAATGCTAGAACTGCTGAAAAACTTAGAGAAAAATGTAAAGAATGAAATAATCTAAGTTCTACACTTACTGAGCTAAATACTAATATGAGAGGTAAATGAAGCATGTTTTTTATATTACAATTAAATTCAGAAGACAACTTCACTAGTTGTCTTAGTATTCTCAATATCACTTTAACTTGGAAAGCTAATGTATCAGTGTAGTATTGTAAGCAGAAGTCTAACTAAAAGCTTTAAAATAATTGCAAGTTTCTTATATAAAATCTGTTTGACATAGCAGGTAGATGAGTGATACATATTCTTACTTGTTTTTCTATTTATGCACTTTCTAAGCAACATGCACTGAAAATACTTTCAAAACAGGACCTTTTGTTCAAAGCTTGTATCTTAGTTACTCACTATGACTTTTTAATTAAAGTTATTTTTTAACAAAACTCAAACTTGTGCTTGTTACTTGATATTTGCCATTGCTTCCTGTAGTCTTTCTTTATAGAGATAGAGAAGGGAAAAAGAGAAACATGACCCAGAATTGCTAGTTCTGATGGAAGCATTCAAGAGAGCAAGAATATTACAGAATACATTGCACAAATACACTTATCATAGACATGAAGAACACGGTTCCTGTAAGAATTACTATTTATGTTTAGAACTTTATTTTACTGATAAAAAACCTGTAAAACCTTACCTCAAATGTTCATCTGTTGCAAATACATATTAATATTTCACTGACATGAAGCTTATTGATATAAATATAAACCATCTTTCAACAAAAGTAATAAAACCTCAAAATGACAGAAAAGGAATTTACCTCTCTTGAAGCTGAACACAAAAAGAAGGAAACTAGGAATTATTAAATATTTGAAGAAATAATCTTTACATTACATATGCATTTTTTTCTACAAATACAAGCATACCTGTTTTATATATAATAATGTGTGGTTGCAGTTTTTGCTTCTGTTTTATATGGTCATACTGCTCCTCAAGTATGCTTACATCCATCTTGGTGAGCTTCTTATCACCATCTGAAACCTGTGGCTCTGAGCTATGAGTCACTGAAAAAATACCAGTCACGTATTTGTAAGCCTTCACCATCTGTTCCAACAAGGAAGAAAAAGTCATGCAGAAGCAGGACATTCCCTTCATTGTGCTGGCAAAAAAGGCAAATCAAGCATGAAGCATCTGAAATCTTCTTAAATGAAGGGATAACTTTCTTCCAAGCACGGTGACTTATGTCAGGAGTTGCCTGGTCTGCACTGAAGCTGTGGACGTCAGTCAGGCTGTTTTCATGCCGTGTGCCCGGAGCTCCTGCATACAGAGTTCACGATCAGGACTGGATAGCTGGATTTAATGTTTACTTAAGGTTGTGATCATATGAACCTTTGCCAAAAAAAACAGTGAAGTACAAACCCTCGTTCAACACAGTCAAGTGAAGAAAAGACTGGGTAATACTGGTTTATGTAGCAATGCTAATTCTTAAAGGCATGCTGTCATGGAGGCATCCCCAGGCCAGGAGTTCCACCTGGGAAATCTTTTTCTATGTTTTTTCCTGTGTATTTTGTGTCTTTTCCCCCTCACTCTCACCTTCCTTAACTTTCACCCACTTACATTCTTGCTGACGCTTCTTGGGGGAGTGGGGTGGGAGGGGAGGATTTATTCTGCCTTAATACTTTTGTGCTTATTGCTTCCTTTAAATAATATGTTAAAAGTATTCAGGTCTGGCTGCAGGGTCAAAAAAATACGTGCCAACAACACTTGGAATTGGGAGGCTGGAGACAGGAACACCTTATTCTGACTCATTTAGGACTTCTGCTGTTCTATAAAATGAAATAAACTACAAAAATAATAATTTTGTTACTGAAAGCGGAGCAAACTCTTCAAATGCATGGTAAGCTAAATTTTAAAACTTAATGAACTTTTTACAGTATTATCTAATAATGAGGCAAAATTTTGAAAAATATGTGGCTTTGGATCATATCAGGTGAAAATATAAAGCTATGCCTGGGCTGTGTACTGAAGTTTTTGTCCCTGAAATAGGTCCATCAAGGGCCCAAGACAGTAGTATGTAAAAAAAAAAAATGCAGTTAAACTGTAGTTTTAATACAACTGTGCATCTGCTCATTTTCATGCAGTGACACACTTTTGGTAAGAGTTTAAAAGGTCTTTCTCAAAACTAATATGAGTAAACAGTCAGGGGTATTTCGTAAGAGCCACTTTGAATGCAAGACTGAGTTTTTCTAACTCAAGTGTCATCCTCTACAGACAATTTACCTTTTGTGTGACATAAACCAAGAAGAGAAGTAAGGCTTGAAAGCCAAACTGCTGATGGAAGGGACAGAGGATTGTCAGAACGGTTGGCTAATAAAGCAGGGTGCATTAATTTTTCCTAAAGACAAGGAGGAAAGGCACTGGGCACAGCTCTGACACGTCCCTCGTGGCTGGGGGAGCAGAGGCACCGAAGCAGCGTCCTGTGCATCCCCCTGAGCTGGGAGCACCCTGTGGCAGCCCCAGGCACCCACCTGCACCCCGCGGGATCGGCACAGCCTCTGGGGGATGCTCGGGGATCCACCCAGTCGCTCCCTGAGCTCCTTCCTAGGAGCAAGGCGAGAGCTGCTGTCCCTGAGGTGAAGGGTCCAGAGCAGCCAGGGCAGGGGCTGTGGGCACAGCAGCAGCAGTGGGTTCCGATGGAACCCGGGGCGCAGGGTCACAGGAGCCAGGCGGGCGCTTGTCACAATGGACAATGTGATGTATAGCTGGGGGACATAGCAGTGGATTCCACGATAGATTTTTTCCATTTTTGTGGACTTGAAGTCCTGTTATACACTTAGAACTGTGAATCTCCTGCACTGGAAGCGTAGGCTTGGATTGCTCTGTGCAAACATCCTCCATTGAGCACAACAGAAATCACAGAATCATGGAATATTCTGAGTTGAAAGTGGCCCACATTGATATCAAGTCCAACTCTTAAGTGAATGACCTATATGGGGATCAAACCCACAACCTTGGTGTTACTAGCACCATGCTCTAACCCACTGAGTTAAAGTCAGTGGAACTGTTGAAATCAGTAGTCTGAAGTTGCCTTGAGTGCAAAGAAAATGGTAGTTTCTCTTAGAAATGGATAACACTCCTATCGCTTTCACAATAGGCTTTTATTTATCCATTGGTCTGTTTCCAAGATACCTTGTGAGGAGGTGTTTTATTTTTCTGGCTGAGAAGAGTTTGTGTCTAGAAGGACATAAACCACAGCTGTTAGACTGGCCATAACCACTCACTTACGAAAACCTGCACAGGTTTGTGGTGTCGTTGTGGCACAAGAGAAGTTCATAGAATCATGGAATGTTAAGGGTTGAAAGGGACCTTAAAGACCATCTGGTCCCAACCCCCACTGCCATGGGCTGGGACACTTCCCACTAGACCAGGTTGCTCAAGGCATTGTCCAACCTGGCCTTTAACACTGCCAGGGTTCAGGCATCCACAGTCTCCCTGGGCAGCCTGTTCCAGTGTCTCACCACCCACACAGTAAAGAACTTCTTCCTAATATCCAGCCTAAACTTCCCCTCTTTCAATTTGTAGCCATTACTCCTTGTCCTGACACTACAAATCCTGATGAAGAGTTCCTCTCCAGCTTCCCTGTAGGCTCCCTTCAGGTGCTGGAAGGTCATTATGAGGTGTCCACAACCTTCTCTTCACCAGGCAAGATGTTAAACCCTCTCTGTAAAAACCAGCTGTGCTACTACAGTTACATCTGTGTAGCTGAAATGGTTACATTCCCTTTATGCACACACGGTAAGAGCAGAAAGATGTGTTACACTGTGGTAAGGAAGGTGTGTTATTAGATGGTATCAGGGAACTGAGTAATTAATTCCAAGTTTTGTTTTCTAACAAAATACGGGGGATAGTCGGGAAGCAACAATATGTTACTATAAAATTTATATATAAGAAAAAGATGCCATTTCTTAAGATCCATTACAAAAACAATAGAAATGAGCAGAAGTTTTATTCATTGATTTAAAAAATTATAAAGATATTCATGATTATATAGTCAGAATCTTCCATGGCTAATAAAGGTAGTAGACTCTCAGCAGGTTGATCTGTGTAACTAACTGGAAAGACTACTTGGCTATTTGAAGTTTTAGTTAAGTTTTTGACTAAGTTTTAGGTATTACTGAATGTCCTCATTGTGAGACGTATAATCCAAGCCTCCTTGCTGCTTCAGAAATTCTGAGCCCTTTTCTATTTGGGAAAGGGTAAAAGTTCAGTTTGTTGCAGGCTGGCATGCATTTTGTAGCGGAAATCTGCTGATGTGCCCAAAGTGCTGCAGTGGCTGATTTCAGAGGAGGCTTTTGGCAGGAGCTTGAAATGTCGCAGCTGTTTTCTTCCCTGAGACTGTTCAACATGCTTGAACTTCCCAGTTGCCTGAGCTCACAGTTCACTTGCTCCTTCATATTCCTCAGGTTGCATCATAAATGATTGACTGAATCAGGCTCATATCCTGCAGATCTTGGGAATGCCCTTGAAGTTCTGTGTCTGCAGGTGACAAGACTCGAGTTATGCAGTGCAGAGCTCTGGGAAGGCTCAGCAGGCTCACATGTGTAAGTCTGCTGTAGCTGACTTGTTAATAATTACTCCTGCCTTCCCAATATGTTTGTGTCTTACAGCTGTGTTACCGACCTCAACTGCAGTCCTTTCCTGCCTTAACCAGGGAGAGAACAGTCAACATAATTCTCTGTCAGACTCTGGATACTCTTGAAGTTGGCTTCTCTCTACCCCAGAAAAAGCACGTGTCATGTTAGAATTGTTCTGATGTATCATGTCTTTGTTAGATCTACTTTGATAGTCTGCCTTCAGCAGTGACAAACAGCTAGTGCTCTCTAGCAAACAGTGCCTCACTTGCCTTGTTTGTCCAGTGTTCTGAGTTGTTGTCACATGGAGTCTGCCTCTGGACCTTCAGGCAGTTGGTTTATACATTGGGACAGGAGATTTAATTAAGCTCATTACAGTTTGAGCTGGCATTCAATGCAAACATTATTAATGGTCATAAAAGTTACCCAACCTTTTTAAAATTCCAGTCACACTGTTTGACTCTTTGACCTCCTGTGAAAGTGACTTGTGCAGCAGCCTGCCTGTGTGAGGCAGGAGGAATTACTGGGATGGTATCCTTAAACCTGAAACACAGGCTCTGTCTTCAGAGATGCGCACTTCACTTCTCGTTAGAAGAGCATTTAACGTGTAACGAGTTTGTATCTGATCAGAAATTATTATTAATTGCACTGTACCATTCCCTCGGGATCACGGAAAAGCCATGACACATAGATACGTGCATAGTTTATACAAGGCAGTCCCTTCCCAAGCAGTTGCGCAGGTAAGCAACAAAACCACAAACTGGACAAAGGACCCAGATGCCCGGTGAAAGGAAGGGAATGACTCCAGGTGGTACAGCAGAGTGGTGGAACTGGGAACAGGATTAGCTCAGTCAATCTCATATACATCGCAATTTGTTTCCTTTTCAGGAAAAAACTTGTGAATAGAGAGTCTTCACGGAATTTTTAAGGCTGGAAAGGATCTTTAAGATCAGCAAGTCAGCCCAGCGCCACCATGTTCAGCATTAAACCATGTTCTGAGGTGCCATTCCCCAAGTGTTTTTTGAACACTTCCAGGGATGGTGACTCCACCACTTCCTTGGACAGCCTGTTCCAATGCTTTATAACTCTTTCCATGAAAAAAATATTCCTAATATCCTATCTGAACCTCTTCTGGTGCAATGTGAGGCTATTTCCTCTCATCCTGTCACTTGTTACCCAAGAGAAGACACCGACCCCTAGCTCACTACAGTCCCCTTTCAGGGAGTTGTAGAGAGTGAGAAGGTCCCCCCTGAGCCTCTTTTTCTCCAGACTGAGCCCCCACAGCTCCCTCAGCTGCTCCTCATCAGACTTGTGCTCCAGGCCCATTCCCAGCTCTGGTGCTCTTCTCTGGATATATTCCAGCAATGTCTTTCCTGTCATGAGAGGCCCAAAACTGCATATAGGATTTGAGATGCAATTGATTCAGTCTCTGGAGGTGTGTATGTATGTTTGTGCAGGTACACTTTGCCATCAAGGCAAAGTATATATATATAGACACACATACATGTATGTGTGTGTGTGTTTTTTGTGAATAATTTGCAACCAGGATATGATTAATAAAACGAATTGCAGTTCTAATCTGCATGACATCAGAAAGTACATGAGGTTAATTGTGACTTCGATGTGTCGTGAGCTGATGTAGTTAATCCTTATTATGCCACTGGGATAAACTTGAAAACGGATTACCCGTGGGTTCTGTTCTTATATCATAGTGGAATTCCTTTTAGGTATTGCCTGTATTACTAATAAATAAAAATAAATTCCTATTGTCATACATGCACAGCAATGTGTGATTTCTTTTTAATCAGTCAATCAATCTTTCAATTGAGTTGCCTGGAACTCCAGAGCCCTGTACACTTTCCCGGTACGCAGCAGGTGGCACTGTTGGAGTGGCGTGACTGTGTTTGCCCGAGTCTGAAACTAGCGTTAGAGGACTCCATTTGGGCTGTAGGTTGCTGAGGAATATAAGCAGCCAAGCCGTTTTCTAGCACTGGCACACGTATCTCTGAGCAGCACTATAGGTCCTGAAAATTTATTGCCATGATTAGGTTTGTGTCAAAACTTGTTCTTTTTTAATTGAACAAACTCCTGATCAAAACATCATCTGAGTGGTTTTCACTTGATCATCCACTGAAGTCTGAAGTGTCCTATTTCCCTTAAGTCTTTTCTTCCATCACAATGGAACCAATTCTTCATTTCCTTGAGGCAAAAAAAATTTTGAGAATACTTGATAGTCCAAAAGCTGTGGCTTTTAGAACTTGAAGTAGATGTTTACTGCCCTTGACCTTGGTTGCAAAATCTCATTTTAAAAGATGCAACTAATTTTATCTCATACTAATTAATTTGTGTGTAGTAAATTAGTTTTTATTAAAAATTGTTTGGAGGACCTTTTAGGAATAATTGTTGATTTAAAGATAATTAAAAATGCTCATAATTGTTAACTGACTGAATGCACTTCCTCTAACACTGGGTTTTACTGCACACCTGAGACCAGAGGTATATTATTCATTATATTCGTGTGCTGAATTATAGACATGTTCAGCACTGTTCATGGAGGTTAAAAAGACAGAATACAAATGTCTGTAGATTTTAACTGGCACTGAGAAGGGAAAATGAAAGTTACTGGGATAATCCTCTTCCTCTAGCTTTTTATAGTGCTTTTAAAATTTTAATTTAACTACAATCTTGGAGTGTAAAAAAGTGACTATTTTATTGTTAGAAAATGTAATAACACAAAGGAAGATAGAAACATGGTGGCTGCTATTATTTGGGTTCTAGACAGTAATAGTAGAATCAATAGTAATTGTTTACTTTTTAGTGAGATTTTTGATCAGAGCACACACATTTCTATTGTTTGAAAGCACAACCTTAAAGCATGCCCCAGTTACGGGGGTGTTGTGAGTAGAGCACAGGACTTTCTGATGGTGCAAGATTATTTCTGGTGCTCTCTGCATGTGCTTGCTAATGGGGTGAAGGATCCTATGATGGAAGTTTTCAAGATGATCTCGAGATGTTTCCTCTGACCTGATCTTTCTTGTGCTTTCAGGCCTAAAGGGTTCAAGTATGTCAAAGGGAGGGACCAGCTGTCCTTCAGGTCGCTCTGAAGGTTTGGTGAGCTTGGGTTGTATGTAGTCCATCTTCACATTTTCTTGGTAGGATTCTAATTATCCCTTTTATTCCTTGTGTCTTTATGTAAATCTAATTAGGTGCTATGTGTAGGTAGGCATATACTAAATATCTCTGATCCTGCACTCTTTCTGGGTGTCTCTAAAGGCTTAAATCAAGAACACCAAGTTAGCACTGGGGGTTTCATACCAAGTATCTTGTGCTTTACATGCTTCTGCCAAGAAAGGTTGGACCAGCTAATCCTTGAGGTCCCTTCCAACCTGGTATCCTGTGATTCTATGATTTAGTACTCACTTACCTGGCTTTGCAGGTGTTGGGAGCTTGGTTCTATCCAGTTGCCTTTGCAGAACCACATTATTTGCTTTTTTTTTCTTTTTGTGGATGATAAATGTGGTCAGACAGAAGTTACTGGATTCCTGTAGGTCAAATTCAGTTGTGCTGCTTGTGAGGAGTTAAATGCAGCAGATGCTCCGTATGTGTTTTTTTGTGCCTGGCATAAGCAGCATTTAAAAACCTCTGTTCTTCTGTCTTGACTTGCTGAGGATTAAATAATATTCCTTTGGAGTGTTAGTTGCTACCAAAAGTAAACAAAAATGCTGAAATTTGCTTTGTTAGAAGGCTGCTCCCTCTGTTGGTTGTCTCATTGATAGGACTGGAATCTCTCCTGTGCAAACAATCAGCCTCCAAAACTGAGGGTCAGGAGTTGTTCATTTTATAGCTCTGCTATCCTTGCCCATCAAGAACTTCTGAAATTCCCTTTTAGAAGTGACAGTGTGCAGAGGCAAGTCTAAGAAGAAACTGAACGTATTTACCAGTTAGGGATTTTAAACAAATGAACTTTTGACATCTTCCCTCACTGTTTCCCTGGCCTCCTTCTATTCTATAGCAACTACTTCTCTGGCTGTTTCCTATCCATGGAGTTAGGAAGGCTGCAGTTCTGGGAGGTGACAACAGCCTGTGGTTATTTGTTCTCCCAATAGACATAACAGGCATATAGGAATTCTGTGGGAATTTCAAGCAGGGTTTAAAACAAACTGTATAAGCTATGTAACTTTTCTGCCTTGATTTTTCCACCTGAAAACTACAGGATTGTGATTCACTCTTGATTGCAAGAAGATTTTTGGTCCTTGCAGGATGGTGCTGAAAAGTGCAAGGTTTGTCCCTTATTAGTTTCCAATTCAGGCATTGTTTGAGTAGAAATGAGTTTATCTTTGATTGCTTTTAATCAATAAGATGTACTTATCTGTAAGTGGAGTTTGATAAGAATCAAGTACAGCGTGAAAGAACTGGTTAATCTGTTGCTAATGAAAAGTTTTATCTGGATGACACCATCTTGCTTCTGAGATATTTGCTTTTGAGCATTAGAACACAAACCACTTTGGTATTCATCTTCAAGAAAATCTGCTGGGTGCATAAGTTAACTTTAATAAGCCTTGCAAATGGCTGTAGTTAGGATAGTTCTCCAAAGAGGATGGTTAAGTACTATTACCATTGTGAGAACAAACATGGTCTTGAAGTCTGTGCAGAGGAGGAAAGTATCCTAAAAATAATTTGTTATTCAGAAGCATCCTTTGCTTTGCTTCCATGCAGAAATCTCATGAGGAATTTGTACTGCACTTCATAATCACTGGTAGTCTAATTGAGTCAAGGAAATTACATCTGTAAAACTAGAGTATATAAAACCAGATACAATTCCACAGCGCCTGATTCAGTACCCACTGAAGTCAAAACATCTTCTGCTGAATTCAATAAAAGTGAAATTGGAGGATTTTATGTACATGATTAGATAAAAGCTGCAAATTGACCAATACCTATGAAACTGATGGTATAGTTGAGATTGTGTAATTGAGCCATCATTTAAATTCTTTTCTTGTATCCATTATTTGTGTGCTCGTGTTTGCTTTTATATGGAATCCTGCACCAATTCTTCATGAGTTCTCTGTAAAGGGCCTTAACTGGTTAATGCAGTACCACACCAGGCATTTTGAATATGCACATGTCAAAAAAATTAAATCAGCCAGTAGGTTTGTAGAATAATTACTATACTTAAATAATCTACATTTGCAGTCTCTATGTAACAACTGTGCTCTGGGCTTCTTCTTGTGGAACTCCTTCACAGGGATTTTGCTGGATCTTTGTAGGTGCTTTCATAGAATCACAGAGTGGGTCAGGTTGGAAGGGACCGCAGTGGCTCATCTGGTCCAACATCCCTGCTCAGGGGTTGTCCTAGGGCACATTGCACAGAATTGTGCACAGATGGTTCTGGAATGTTTCCAGTGAGGGAGACTCCATAACTCCGCCACTTCTCTGGGCAGCCTGTTCCAGTGTACGCTTACTGCACAGTAAAGGAGTTCCTCATATTCAAGTATTCACAGTACAGCCAGTAAAAAATCAGCCACCTCAATCCATTGCTTTTAAACATCAAGTTCTTATTCTTACAGAGTGAATAATGAGGCTTTCCACTGCATTTGGAGGTATGGACAAACGTAATGGCTACGACAAGTTCATGTGCAAAAATAATTTAAACAGATAAGCATGTATTTAGGGAAAGAAAAACACTTTCAGTGTTATAATGCCATCTCAATAAAAAGAACAGAAACTTCATCTTTTAATTTATGGTACTGTGGTATTTTATATTCTCAGTACTTTGGTTAAACATTGCTGGAGATTTTGTGATAAGAGTGCTTGCAATGCTAAGTAGAGAGGGAATGACCTTTAGAGCATTGCCATTGTTCAGATATTGTTCCAGCAGGTAGGTCTAGTGCTCAGGCTGAGATTTGGTTTGTTTTTTTTTTTAAGGTGATGTGTTAATGTGTTATTGTTGTGTTACTTGGAGCTTAACATTGCAAACATTTCCCACCTCATTAGCAGCACTGCACGTGAGTCAGGTTACTTGGCAAAAAGGTTGGCTTATATCTGACCCAGCTTACTATGTTTAATGTTTCTGAGGCTAATTAAAGAGCCACAAGATTTCTTATTGGGAAAAGAATAATTGTGCCAGCAGGCTTAACAATGCCCGTATTAACACGGCCTGCTGTGGTTTATTGCATGTTCGTAACTTAAGTCTCTTTGTGCAGTGACTCTTGTCCCATTGCTTCTGCTGTGTCCACCTATGCTGATGTACCTTAGAAACACTTGGCTGCCCTGGTACTTAGAATAACTAGTGAGGTGCCCAAAATCTACTGCTGGAAGCAGAAGCATTGGTAGCTTTGTAGTTGCCCATGGACTTCCTGTGCAGGTGTGAGTCCTTCCACATCCCATTAAATTATGTAGCCAGTATAAATCAGGTTAGCTGGACTGCTGTCAATACAGTCATCCTAATTTATATCAAAGGTCTGGTCTACCTGCTCTCTAGCTTGGCATGTCTCAGATGATGTGATGATGATGAAGCCTGGAATTTAGGCTGTCACTGTTTTCGAAGGAGTTCCCCTGTGCAAAGCTGAAGAGTGCAGTTAAATCTAAGTTCATATCAGGGTGCAGCTGAGATCAGAGGCAGGTTTTGATACTGAAAGTGAGAATAAAAAGTGAAAAATCTCAGTATGTAGAAATGTGGAATACAGTTAATGCATGTTTTTCAATGAATTGAAATAAATGTGCAGTTGTAGTTAACTTGACATTGGGGAAAGATAAAACAGCTTTAACTGATGTCCTAGCTGTAACTTATCTAAACAGCTGAGGGCCTAGATTGCTTCTGCATCAGGTCAGAAACTAGTTAATAGGAAAAGGGGAATAAACTTGCTTTTCCCTTTACTCTGCTCTGTGTGTCTTGAGTGATTAATCTGTGCTTTGCCTCAAGCTGTTAATCTGCAGTGGTGACATTTCAATTATAAACGGCATTTTGTCCATCCCCTCTGGAAATTCTGAATTTGTCAGTGCTAAAACATCACTAGTACATGAATGCAACTTCACTGATAAACGCATCACTAAACCTTCTTTGCTTTCAAGAAACATTTTTGGAGGCTATGGCAGTATCTGCAAGCATGAATTTGAGTCCAGAAAGAACAGCAGCAATGCACACTTTCCATACACAAACAATAAATTTGAAACAACGTAGCCTTGATGAAAAGATGGGCAACAGAGTGACTGGGTAAGGCATTGATTCTCCAAACTTCCTTACTTTCTTTGGAGAAACATGAACAGTGAAAGTAGCAACAATAACATTCCCACTTTGTCCTTCAGTGGATTCTCCTCCTAGCTTGTCTTGCCCCCTTGTTCCTAACTTAAGGAGATATGATAATACAAGGGTGGTCATCCCAGCCCCAGCTTTTCTGTGCTGTTTAAGTCAAATGATTTCTTGTTATTTGAGACTATTCTGACCTGTTTGCTGAAGAATATAACTGATTCTTACATCCTCATAGGACTGCTTTATTTATTTACAAACTCTGGTTGCCTTTCTACTAGCCAATACCTACTTAAAAAAATTAAAATCCACTAATTTCTCTTTTTCTGAAGTCATTAATCATTTTTACATTTCTCTTCAGAACAGGCTTCAGTTTCATTTCTTCAAATCTTTTGAAAATTGCAGCACTTCAAGCCTCAGCCTTTGAATCTGTTATTGTTTACAGGGACTATGCAGCCAGTGAAAAGGCCAAGCAATCATCTCCTCTCTGGCTCACCAGTCACATTCTGCATTAATAAAAAGCCCAGCCTCTCTTAAGCCTTTGTTTTCTGGTATAAATTACACCGAGGAAACAGTTCCTGGTAACATTTCAGAAACATTATTCCCTTCACAGCCTCTGGTTAAGTGAGACCTTTGTTCAGGACAGGTTCATCCAGCACAAGCTCTTCAGGGGCAGGGAAATTCCACCACTGCCTGGTGGCCAGTGTTCTAAAGGTTGTTCTTTGCAATAACAACTAGAAATATTGAAAGTATAAACCTATGGGTGTTAGGGCTTTGAGAAATCACTGGATATATTTTTACATGCTCAGTCTATGACAAAATTTCATAATATTTTATAATTAGAATCACAGAATGTTCTGAGTTGGAAGAGACCCACATGGATCATCAAGTCCAACTCTTAAGTGAATGACCTATATGGGGATCAAAGCCACAACCTTGGCATTATTAGCACCATGCTCTGACCAACTGAGCTATCTCAAATTAAGTGTTTGTACTGTAAAAGCAGTTTAAGATCCTGGGCATGCAACCTATTTGACTTCATTAAGGCTCTGCTGAGATACTGTCTTGATTGCAGAATGGAAGCATATTTTAGATGAGTCTTCTTTTGATTAAGGAATACCACTTTGTTTGTCACATTCTATGGCAGATAATGGAAAAACCTAAAATCTCCCCAACCCTCCCAAGTGAAAAAAGGCAAACTAGAAAACAATATTTCAGCCAAAGTAACAATACCGTGTTTTTTAATGGAATACTGTGTAAGTGTGTTTGTGCTGATTAGAGTGCGATACCACAACAGGGATTAAGCATATTAATCCCAGTAATGGGATATTAAAATTTAATTAATCCCTTGAGACTGTGGTTTGAGGTTGCTTATTTTGATTTGATTCCGGTTCCTGGGTGGTTCCTGCACGGCAGCTGTGGTGTTATCTCACCGGCCTGGGTGCTGCTGCTGGGGATCCCATGTATGGGTGCTTGTTATCCGTGCTCAGCCCCGTGCACAGCCCTGGCATGGTGTGACCCACCAATCACATTGCCCCACCATCCCATCATCCTGATCCTGACCCCCTCAAGATTTGAACAAGGCTTTGTGTTAAACTTTGCAGGTTTTTTTTCAGTTGCTAATCAGTAGCTGTAGCTGGACAGTTATGATTAAGCAACTGCATTGTGAATTCCGTATGCTTGGCTAATCTGTTGTTTTAAGGAAAAGGGAAGCCAGTCCCAAGATGAATGGGCTGTCTGGACAAGAGTCACCAAGAGTGAATTCAGCAGAACTGAGCAGTAACTGGGGGAAAGGTGATGGTGGCAGTGGGTGATCGCGGCCACCGGCCTATGGACCACCTACTGAAAATGGACCCCAGACTCAAATGCGGGGAAAAGTCATATAATATGTAACCAATGAAAGCTGACGCCTTTGTTTGTTAAAATGTATAAGGAGTGTAAATTTTTGAAGTCCCGTGCTCCAGCCTTTTGTGGGTTTTGTGAGCCACCCAGCTCCCTACCTTGCGCAAACCGGAATGAAGGACAGCATCACCTCGCCCCGGTGTGTGAACCGGGGCTGCGCACCAGGGAACGGGCCCGCGTTCGGGACAATCCCACCACAGCATCACGGCCTCAGTCCATCACCGCATCACCCCCGAGCTCTTCCCGGCCCCTCCGTGCGAGGGATGGAGAGCTCGTCCCGCTGCCTGCTCCCCGAGCACTCATTAACCGCGGTGCTGCCGCTCCGCAGGGCCGGGCCGGCGGCTCCTGCCCGGGGAGGCCGGGCCAGCAGAGCCGCCCCCTTCCCGGTCCCTGCCCCGGCTCCCGGGTGAAGGCGAGGGCCGTGCCGTGCCATGGCCGCTCCCTGCTACCTGGGCTGGGATTTCAGCACGCAGCAGGTACCGCGGGGCTCCCCCGTCCCTCGTCTCCCCTCCCTCGGCCGGGCGGCGGGGCCAGGGGCCGCCCAGGCTCCTGCGGGCTCTGCCCGCTGCGGGGCTGCGCTGCCCGGGACGGCTCCGAACGCGGGAGGGCTCGGAACGCGGGGGGGTGCGGGGGCTGCCCCGGCGGGATGCGGGGGATGCGCTCGGCGCTGCCCCGCCGCCACCGCGGCCGCCGTGCACGATCGGGGCCAGGCCTTCCTCCTCTCGGCCGCTTCCGTCCCCTCCCCGCGCCTTCCGTGCCCGCTTTCCTCCTCCCCGCGGCGGGTTTGCCGTGCGGGGCTCCTCGCCGTCCCCGGGCCCGGCCGGGGCTGCAGGGAGCGGGACGGTGCTCCCTGCCCGGGGCTCGCACCCGCTGCAGCCTGGCCCGGCTGATGCCAAATTGTTCACGGAATGACGGAATCACACAATCCTTAGCGTTGGATTGCCCACAGATGTTGTGGAGTCTCCCTCACTGGAGGCAGTCCATAGACATCTGGACACAATCCCGTGCCATGTGCTTTGAGACGAACCTACTAAAGCAGGGAGGTTGGACCGGATGATCCACTGTGGTCCTTCCAACCTGACCAATCCTGTGACTCTGTGGAAGGGGCCTCTGGAGATCATCCAGTTCAAACCCCCGGCCAAGGCAGGGTCACCTGGTTCAGGTGACACAGGACCACATCCTGGGCTTGGAATGTCTCCAAAGAGTGAGACTCCACGTCCTCCCTGGGCACCCTGTTCCAGTGCTTTGCCACCATCAATGTAACAAAGTTCTTCCTCTTTTTGAAGTGAAACTTCCTGTGCTTTAGTTTATGGCCATGATAATTCCCTGCACTTCGTATGTTTTAAGATGTCTGTGGCCTGCAGACAGTGCATGTACCTTGCTGTTCTCATGTCTCCTTCAGCTGCATAAATGCACCCTTCATCCCTTTCTGCTTGCCCGATCTGAAGCAGTGGGTTGTGTGTCCGAATGTGTCTTGCTTCCCCATCCTGCCAGGGATGAGTTAAATCCTGGAAACAAGTGCTGTGGCCCTTCTCTATATGCAGGCTGCATGAAGACCCCTCTGCCTGCTGCTATAGGAGCTGGGATTTGCACCCAAACCCAGCTTCCCAGTGTCCTTGTGTGAATCAGGACTGTGAACCTGGATCCTCAGGTTGCTGCTTGAAATTCTGATTTGTTGGCACAGCTGGGTCTTGCTGCACTGCGAATAGAAACTGTGCCCAAGTTGTGCAGAGGCCTGAATACGTTAAAATTAGGTGTTCGGGCATAAATCACCATTATGGTTTTGCTGAAGTTTGGGAGCTTGAAAAGACACATCCAGGTTAGGTCGGTCAAGTGTTTTTATGGGGACATGCTGCAAGCAGAGAGCCAATTAGGCTGCAGTGGGTCAGAGCCATTTTTAAACTAGTGCAGGTTGGTAATGAGTTGTGCCAGGGCATAGATAATGGCCCTACACTACTATAGTAAAAATGGGAATGGCCTTGTTATTTGAATGCAGCTCCTTGAGAAAAGTCTTTGCAGTCTTTGTAGGGATTTTTTTTTTTTTACCAGTTCCTTTAGCAGCAATTTGCACTCTCTCCCTGGCTGAAATAGGCACAGAATGTCAGCTACCTTCTTGCTTTTCTTCTCAGCTCTCACTGTCTTTCTTCAGAACTAGGTGAACTTAAGTGAAGATGGATGAGGAAAGGTTGTGGTACGCTTCTAATTCATGCTTACAAGAAGGCTCAGCTTTATGGAGTTGGGGATGTTGCTTTCCATATGTTGCAGAAGCTCAAAATACACTTACGTAATGCCCTCTGAGCTTTGCCAAATGGGTAGAGTTTGATTTACTCACCATCTGGGGAGCAGAGAAGGTGTTCAAGGTACCTTAAAGGGTCTGTAAGCTTCCTTGGTAAGATGGGACAAAAAAAAAGGAGGTGAAAAAAAGAGAAGGCATCTTTAATCTAAGATACTGTATTCTTTGGAGAAACTGGAAAAACTGGCTACTATGATGCAAGGAATGAACCTGGTAATATATTTGGTGTTCTTTAGCACATGCCTGGAGCTCAATCTTGTGAATTAGAGGAGAAAGAAAATGGGGAGAGGAAATACAAACAAAACTACATGTTGCTGAATTGGTGACATGCTGGAAATTCACATAATAACTTGTTTAATGTAAAATTATGCCCATACTTTCTGTGAATTTTATGCCTTGGGGTGATCTTTTCTTTTCCCATTTTGTCTGTGGGAATTAAATTATTATAAATGAGTTATGAGTGCTATTCAATTATTGCAAGATTCTGTTAACTTCCTGTTTTATATCTTCTAGTTGAAAGTCATTGCTATTGATGAACAGCTGAGGGTCATTTATGAGGATAATGTTCATTTTGATAAGGACCTTCCGGAATTTAAGTAAGGCTTTTTATATTTTATACTTTATTTGGATATTGTAATTTAAAGCTTTGGAGATCGGGGTGAGGGGGCTGTTGCCCTCTTTGGTCTCATTGATATGTATGGAGACGTGGAAAAAGGTCATGCCATGTTCATGTTTCCCACTCTGCAAGGTTAGTATATGCTCTTGCCTTCCTTGCATGTAAATATGACAAGAGCTCCCAACAGGAAATAAATTAAGAAAATGTACCCCAAAATGTTATATATAAATAACCATATTTTTTCTTTTGTGACTTCAGACTTGTGGACATGACTGAGTGGGATGCTCTCAGAACAGCAAGTCAACAACATGAGGGGAACATCTAAAAGGCATTTGGAGACAAATTCAGCTGTTCAAATTTCACAATAAGATGTAGAATGGCTGTATTTATTTACTTAAACAATAGACTAGAATTGATAAATGTCATCCTTCAGTCACAAGTTTCAGTAAAACACACTTATATACATTTGATGGTTTAACAGCAAAAATCAGACTTCATCTTTGGCGTTCAAGTCACTAATTGTGACAGAAATAACTATGAATTACATGGAGCCAATGAGCGATATCAGCGATGTATTCTGTCACAGATCTTACTTCAGGATCAGGGCCTTTCCTTGAAAATTATTTACTTTGCAAGTGGGTCAAACGTCACCTCCTAGGAGCTGGCTTTTACTTTTTCATGTTTCAAATACCAATCCTTGCTCGTAACATAAAAGCATTGCAAATTCTCTTTGGTCATTAATAAACTTGAAGAACTCTGCTTGGCAGGGAAAAAAAGATGCTGAATTTACCAAGAGAAAATCCTGTTTTTCTACAGGACTCAAGGTGGAGTCTATATTCACAGTGACAGGCTGACAGTCACTTCACCAGTGCTTATGTGGGTCAAGGTATGAACACACTTTGTATGGTTGAACTTTTTCCTTGCTGTTCCAGAAATGAAAGTTCATTCTGAGCAATAGTGGAACTCATCACTCAAATCAACATAGTCCTTTTGCTTATATTGTTTCTTTGAAGTGTTGTTCTGTGTCTTTGGTATGCAAATAGTAAAGCTATCAACAAACCTAGTAGAAGTTGCTAACATTTTGATGGGTTTTCTTGTTTGTTTCTTCACTATCTACAGTTACAGCATTCTATGTATGAGAAATTCCTTCCTGACTTTCCCTCATTTGAAAAAAAGGCTATTGGTATTTTTTTCCCTCACACACAAATGGGGCAGCTGTCACTTTGCCTTGCTTAAATGTGTGTTTTTGTAGCATCCAGGTTACTTAAACTATTTTGTTTAGAATAAGCTTTGCTTACCAATTGATGTTGCAACTTATAAATGGTGAAAGGGCAATTTATTCATTGATTTTCAGTAGCTTTTACTGATGTTTATTTTGAAGTACAGCATTTCTTCTATTTTAAAATAAGGCCTTCCTTGCTTCTAGGCAGATTCTGCAACACTTACTCTCACATGGAACTATGTAATTTTGTCTTACTATAGGGATTTGGATAATTAAAATATTTGAAAGGTCACAGAACCCCCAGCTGGTAATCCACAGTAGCTGACAAAGGTTTGGTAAATTTGCTTGCAGTTGGTTTTTTGAACCATAATGAAGAGGAACTGTTGTAATTATTAAATTAATAATATGATGATATAGGTATATATGATGTTTCTTTGGAAGTCTTGCAGTGGTCCATTTGTCAAGAGAGTCTGGGAGGTGCTGATCTAAATTAAACTACATAAAGACAGATTAATGTTTGGTTTTAAACTTCAGGAAAATGTGTCAAGAACAAAATTTACCTAGGTGCTTGAAGTGCTAAAATCACTTGAATTAGCCTTCTGTTAAAGAATCTGTGAATTTGCTGACACTGGGGGCACTGGTACTGAGTTTACCTAGTGTCTTGTAGGATGGGGTGCAGGGTGTACCCCATTAAGATTTCATAGATTTTTCAAAAATAAGAGCAGAAAAATATAATCTTGCTTTGTGTCTAGCACTCTTAAAAGTGCTTTTTAATGAATTGGAATTCTTTAAATTTTGCCTCTTACTTAGGGTTCAAAGAATGGATCTTTGTGATTCAGCTTCTTTAAAGATCTTATTTTTCCCCTGTGACTCAACTTTTCTTTCATGGACTCTCACTTAATAAATTAATTTATGCAGATTTTTGAGAAGTCCATAGTCATTAGCTAATTTTTCATTATCTGCCAATGAACTCTTATCAGTGATGACATGAATTTACTGTTTAATTCCAGATTGTGCGTATGCATAATTTGATAGCTCGTTACTGTCATTCTTGATTCTGTTTGTTGTTGTAGGCTCTGGATATGATCTTGGAAAAGATGAGGTCTTCAGGCTTTAACTTCTCTCAAGTCAGAGCTTTGTCTGGTGCTGGCCAGGTTAGTTCATAAAGAAAAGTTCAGTTTTAATGTATTTCTTTGATAGAGTATAAGGTAGAGTGATAAATTTGAACATTGTATGGCAGAAGACTGTAATGGCATAAAATAAGATCTAAATTTTTAGGTAAGCATCCATAGACTTTCCTCAGGGGAACTTGACACCTGAAGCACACAAAGCAATCACTAGAAGATAGTGGGAGTGGAGGATGAGGTTTGCAGTGTAGTTGTTTAGATCAGCATAGTGCAGAGCTGCTTGGCTTCCCGTTGTTATAATTTTTTGTTCGTTCTGAATTTCAGCAGATCCAGGTGCTTGTGGAAAATGGGGTAGAAAAACCAGAGAGGGGCACAGTTTGCTAAAAGCACAGTAACATCCCACTGAGCAGTTTTTTTTGGCTGGGACAGGGATCTGCCCAGAAACAACAAAACCCAAATGATGGGAGTCTTTGATGCAGAAATGACAAATATGCTGCCCGTGATTTAGCCTGTAGTGCATAACGCCTTTTTTTTTGAGATTTATAAAACCCACTCTGACATTTAGTCAGTTAGCCAGTCTCCTCCTAGTACTCCAATGAATCAACAAAGGCTTTTATAACTTTCACAGATGATATTCAGGGTGAGGACAGCACCAAAGCAATAGCTAATTCTGACATGTGAGGTT
Source organism: Eulacestoma nigropectus (assembly GCA_013397775.1). NCBI lineage: Eukaryota > Metazoa > Chordata > Aves > Passeriformes > Eulacestoma > Eulacestoma nigropectus. The sequence goes on from VZTE01001671.1 coordinate 357,192, forward strand.
TAGGTTATTCATCTTGATGTATCTGGGCCTAATTAATCAAAACCCTTGCTTTTATCTCCATGTTTCATTGATTGCAGTTGAAAGTCTGAGCAAAGTGTCTGAAAATCAGAGCTGGTATCAAGGCTCTGTTATGAATTCTTTAGTGGAGCAGAAGTTGGGGACTGCCAAGTAACCCTGCCTTGCTCAGGTGAAAAAAGGGAGTGCATTTCCAGACTGCCCATATTCTCTTTATTTTGCCCACCCTCCAGCAAGGTGGGCAGGCTTGTAACTGATGGATCAGGGGGCTGTGCTGGTCGCACAGAACTAAATCTTGACTGGCTACAGCTCAAAGAGTCCTCAAATAAGTATCTAATGCCATTAGCAGGATAATAGTAGTTCCCATTAGAAGATTCTGTAGTTCAAAATAATATTCTGGTTTAATGTCTGGTTTGCTCAGTCTTAAAGATTTTTTTATGAGACCCTTGATTTTAAAAGGAGCATTTTTAGGTGCTAGTTTGGAGAGAGTTCTTCTGTTCCTTAGAGTGTAGGATCAGAATATGAACTTTGAAGCTTCGGAGGGCATCTGCAACTCCTGTTTCTGTATTTCCTACAGCAACATGGGAGTGTGTACTGGAAAAAAGGGAGCATCCGTATTTTAAAGAATGCATCATCTGAACTGCCTTTACATCAATCACTAGAGGTAAGGTGCACAAAAGCTCTGAAGGGAGAGCTACACTGTCCTTTTTCTGATCCTTACACGTTGCTTTTCTCCTTCCTCTTGTTTGGCTGCGTTGCAAGACCCTGCAGCGTAAATGAAATGTAGTAGTTATTCCTTCATTTGCAGGGCTTTTGACATTTCATTTTCTCCTGAATGACAGTATGTGCTGCTTTAAAAGCTTACAGGTGCCAGTGGGTGTCCTAGAATCTTTCTGTGTCAAAGTAACAACCTGTTTATTCTTTTAGTAGATGTAATATTTTTGCAAACAATCTGTAAATATTTTACATTTTTAATATATTTATATTAACAAAAAATTGTGGTGAAAAAGACTGTTGCGCCCGAGTTTCCTTGCAGGATGTGAAAATGATTTCATAAGAAAATATATATATTACAAAAAGACCAGTTTACACTTACCTCTGAAAGGATGGAAGGGTAATGCTGTGTGGACTTAAAATTCTAACCAATTACCTTGTTGAACCTCAACATTTTGTATATGTGTGTGATTGGTAAGTTTTGAACATAGACTTGACAACCTTTTCTTTAAAAAGAAAAATAGGGAGGAATCAGCTTTCCTCTGGAAGACCCTTACCTTCCTTACTTCAGGGTCAGAAAGGACAGATGTATGTTGAAAAGACTTTTGTGTAACTGATGTGTTAAATCATTAGTTTTGGAACTGTCTCACCTGTGCAAAACTCATGGAAATGGCATTAAAATGCTGGAATAAATGGTGTATTATGCCTCAGTTGTATTTCAAAATGCTTATGCCATGCCTTAAAGAGAAATGTGTTGGTAGAGCTGTGGGAAGATAATCTGATGGTTTGCAGAGGAGTTCTAAAAGGGAATGAGGCTTTGGCTACCAGAGGATATACTGAGACATCAGGCTGCAGGGTCTGTGAAATGACAGCAGAAAAAGAGTGTTGCTTCCCTCTAATGCAAAATTTGGGTTGAACTTTTCATCACTGGCCAACCTTCTGCCCAAAATCTGCTTTCTGTAATTGCTGAGAGAAGGGCAGAAGGCACTGCAGAGAACTGAGCTGTGAGCTGATACATACGGCTGCTGTATTTTTATTACTCTAGCAGAGACTTCTCAGAGATCAGACTTCCTAATAAAGAGTGTTGTTCATTACAGGGCTGTTTTTCAGTCAGTAACAGTCCCATCTGGATGGATTCCAGCACAGCCTCCCAGTGCAGAGCGCTGGAGAAAGCCATGGGGGGAGCCCAGCACCTGGCGAGTGTCACTGGCTCCCGGGCCTATGAGGTAAGGAATGGATGGGGAGAAAGTTCCCAGCAGAATCCTGTGATAGAAACAATTCTATCATCACAGGGAGCTGCAGCAGGTAACCATTAACTATGAAAGACAGAGCTTTTGAAGAAACTCCAACCATACCGTGCTTTGCGTTAGTCTCACAAAGGAAGATATGGAAATCTTACACTGAAATGTACCAAACACTGGAAATTTTGCTGCAGGAGGCAGTTGGAGTGAGCATTTGTCCAGTGGTTCCTAAATACAGTGTTTGATGGCCATGCTTAAAGTCTCAGGGCCTCATTGTCCCCTGGGAGCACCTTGTGTAGCCACATTTCTGTTGGGATGGAAACCCAGTTTGTGTTAAAGGTTAATTTAGGGGAAATCCATCCACCTATTTGTAGATAACCTGCTCTAGGTTACTTCTGCAATTAAAAGATTGGCCTTTTAATATTCCCTGGAGGCTGACAAGCAGCTGTTGACCTAAGAGAAGTGTTTCAGAAGTTTGGGACACTGTCAGAAATACGGTGTCATTTGTCTCCTCTTCCTGACTCTTCCCTCCTTGTAACTTTGACAATGAGTTATGGGGTGGGAGCAGGGCTGCCCTCCAGGCATCTCAGCACCTGGCTACTCATACTTTTGGTGTTTGATGTTCCTGTTTTTGAACCATCATGCAAGGTTTATGGCCAATGTTGAAATCAGGCTTTGCATACCACTAACAGTTTATTTTTTACTTCTTAAATGTTAAGGTTTCAGTGTTAGAAGGTTTTTTTGATTATTTGACATAATATGTAGGTGAAAAATCAATATTCTTACACCTGTTTTTAGCCTCTGCTGGAGTTGCTGCTTTGAGTATGAAACTTCCTGCTTTAATTTCAATTCACCTGCCTCATAGGCAGGTACATAGATTGTGTAGCTTAAACCTTTTCAAAGATTTGAAGGCAGCATTTGAATTGTGCTGGTTCCTGTGCACAGAGTAACTGTGATTCATTCCATTGAACTGTCATTTCTGAAATGTAAATTATGGATAGTAATGCTTTTCCACATGCCTTTTTTTTCAAAAGGTGAACAAAATTCTCATAATGAGACTATGTGTTATACCCTGTTTAGTGCAGATTGCCTGCTGTGCACTGACTTTCATCATGCATCAGGCAAATTGAATATCCAAAGTGCAATGTTCTGAACTCATTACACAGAGTTAATGATTATTGACTCCATTTAGGGTTTGTGTTTCTAAGCATTTGCATTTCTTTCTCAGCGTTTTACAGGAAACCAGATAGCAAAGATTTACAGCCAGAATCCTGAGGTCTACAAGCAAACTGAGGTTGGCTTAACTTCAATTCCCTTATTGAAAAACACAGTTGAAAATCTTTTAAAATGAATTTTGTGCAGATGCTTTTACTGACCTTTTTGCTAAAGACAATTTTGATTCTTGTGTTTGAATTTAGGATGAAAATAGAAAACCTAATTATTTTCTTTTAAAATTTTGTTAAATTATTAGTAGTTAGGCAGATAAAAATAAGACATCAGTTCTATTTTGAGTGTTATATTTCTCAAGCTGGTGAATGGATCTTTAAACTGAAGTTGTTGGGGGAGGAGAACCTCAGTTCATCCCACTCCTACCAGTCTGGTGCCAGTGCCAGAGGGAGACACCCAGAGTCTGGAGAGGGGTGGCAGATCAGCAGGAGAGCACCTGAAGGACAGCAGCAGCCAGTAAAGTCACCTTCATTGGGGGCCCAGCTTAAATGTCTGGGCAAACACACATGGTGTGGGGAATAAACAGGAGCTAGAGGGTTATGATCCTTTTGGCATCATGCAGACGTGGTGGGATGCCTCCTGGAATGTTGGAATGAAAGAATACAGGCTCTCCTAAGCTGGTTAATAGTCAAGGATCACCTCCTCCAAGCTCTGAAGTGTTGCATCCCGACAAAGATTAAGTCAGGCAAAAACACCAGGAGGCCTGTGTGGAGGAACAAGGAGCTCCTGGACAAACTCAAATACAAAAAGGAAGCCTACAGGAGGTGGAAATAAAGGCAGTAGCGTGGCAGGAATAGAGAGAGGTTGTCTGAGCAGTCAGGGATCAGGTTAGGGAAGCTAAAGCCTGGGCAAAATTAAATCTGGCCAGGGACATCAAGGGCAACAAGAAAAGTGTTTATAGGTACGTTGGTGATAGAAGAAAGACGTTGAAAAATGTAAGCCCTCTCCAAAAGGAAGTGGGAGACCTGGTTACCCAGGCTATGAGGAAGGCCAGGTACTCAATGACTTTTTTGCCTTGGCCTTCACTGGCAAGAGTTCCAGCCACATCACCTGAGTCACAGCAGACAAAGGCAGGGACTGGGACAATGAGAAACCACCCAGTGTAGGAGAAGATCACATTCAAGACCATCTAAGGAACCTGAAGGTGCACAAGTCCATGGGGCCCGATGAGATACATCCGTGGGTTCTGAGGGAACTGGTGGATGAAATGGCTAAGCCACTATCCATCGAATTTGAGAAGCTGTGGCAGTCTGGTAAAGTTCCCACTGACTGGAAAAGGAGAAACACAGACCCCATTTTTACAAAGGGAAATAAGGAAGACCTGGGGAACCACAGGCTAGTCAGTCTCACCTCTGTGCCTGGCAAGGTCATGGAGCAGATCCTCCTGGAAACTGTGCTGAGACACATGGGACATAAGGAGGTGATGGTGACAGACACCATGACTTCACTGAGGGCAAACAGTACCTGGAAAATTTGGTGCCTTCTGTGATGGGGTTACAGAGTTTGTGGAGGAAGAACAGCTGATGTCACCTGCCTGGACTTGTGCAAAGTGTTCAACACTGTCCAATGCAGGATCCTTGTCTCTAAACCAGAGAGAAATGGATTTGACAAGTGGAGCACTCCGTGGATTAGGAATTGGCTTGATGGCCGCACTCAAAGAGTTGGGGTCAATGGCTCAATGTCCAAGTGGAGACCAGTGATGAGTGTTGTTCTTCAGGGGTCGGAATTGGGACTGGTGCTGTTAAACATCTTTGTTATGACATGGACAGTGGGACTGAGGGCACCCTCAGCAAGTTTGCCAGTGACACCAAGCTGTGTGGGGCAGTTGATGCTGAGGAGAAGGGACACCATCCAGAGGGAGCTGGAGAGGTGCGGCTGTGTCAACCTCATGAACTTCACCATGGCCAAGTGGCTTCCATTTTCCACTGAGGAGTTACTTTGATTCTATTATTACTCTTTAATTACATTGTGTTGTTGGTTTCCTCTTGATTTTTAATTTTCAGAAATCAACTTGCAATTCCATTACTATTTCAGTTTGTTGACTCTGCATCTAGCTGTGACTAAAATGCCATGGTTTGAAGCAAGGTTAAAACTCCATGAAAAAATCATGTGAATAAGAGAAGGACTCTAGTCCTGTGATTAGAATATATCAAACATCCAGACCCATGAAGCCAGGATGCTCCTGGTTTTCCATTACTTCAGTTCTTGAGAGCATTAATCTTTTCTTTTTAGTGGTTTTTTTTTTAATCTCACCCCTGTATGAAGCAGTTCATTTCATGAGAAAGTGAATTGCAAAGTTGACTCTGTATTTTGTGGGAGAATGCTTAATTTTAAATTTTATTTCCTTATTTTCTTTTACATTCTCATTGTAGCTAGTAAGGTATGAGATGAAACAGAACACTAATATGGTCTGATCATAAGCTTAAGACTAAATTTAGAGAAAGATACGTTAATGGAGGGAAGTGGGTTCGTGGAACTGAGAACTGGTCAGACCAATTTCAGACTTTGAGGGCTGTTTGAACTCATGGCAACTTTTAGCAATAAAGCTTATGCAAGATGTGTTCAAGCACAAAATATCTCTCTGCCAGAGCTGCTCTTGGGAACCCTCAAGGAGCACTTAACAGCTTGGCAGTCTCAATGACATGTGGAAGGTGGATGTTTTTGCTTCTGTAGGTCAGCTTGCTAAACTGGCTGGCTGATTCACAGTTTAACTTCATCCTTTTTTCCTTCCATTTCAGGCAGCTAGTGCCCACTGGGGCACCACAGAAGGTAGGCCTTTGTTATCTGAGCACAATGTGATATATTCTTGGGGAGAGATGCACAAAGAGCAAGTGCATCATTAAATTTTCTTGCCATTACAACCACCTCTTAGAGCTCTGGCTATAGGCTGTCCTTGAATGCTGTGTGAAGCAGTGGTTTTGTGATCATTAATAAAAAAACCTGTCATTTCTGCCTCACTCCACCAGTAGAGGTTTGATTCTGTTTAGTTGTTGGGTGACAACTGTATTTCTTCTGAGCGAGTCACAGCACAGAATGAGGAATTTGTGTGCTTTTGTGCCAGCTTCTTGGGAACAGACAATACTTGATCATGCAGAAAGCCTAGTGGTGGCTGGTTAACTTGGTAATTCACACAGCAGATGTGAAGAGGAGGTAGGTTCATGGTGGATCAGTGTCTTGTGTCATGTGGGGCATTTTTTGGCCAGCCCTACAGCTGGATTTTGTGCAGGTGGAGCATGCCCTGAGGCAGAGCTGCAGGCAGGGGCTCAGTTCAAAGCTGGTTATTACCTGCTCCTGGGAGTAACTGCTGAGAGGTCTGGGGTCTCAGCTGGAAGGAAGGCAAGGAGTCACACAGAGGTGCTAAAGGTGCTCAAAGAGCCTTGCCAGAGCTTCTAAAAGCTTGCAGACCTGTGCTCTGGGTGGGGCAGAGCACGGTTCTGGGCATTTCCCCTGTCATTAACACACAGGTGGTTTTGTGTGGGTTTTGCTTTTTTTGTGTGTGGTTTTTTTTCCTAGAAAGTGTTTTTTTTT
>VZTE01001671.1:368979-496723 GCA_013397775.1 Eulacestoma nigropectus
TAAAATCAAAAACAAAAAAAAAAAAAAAAAAAAAAAAAAAAAGTGAGGAAAGAGCAATGAGAAACCAAACCAGAACTGCACAGGCCTTTCTCAGATCTAGTGATAGTTCTGGTGAGGAAATAGGTTACCAAATCAGTTATTTAGGTTTTTTGCATCCTGTAAATCAGTTCACAGCATCTGGCCTTTAGAGATTTGCACACTTGCAGGTGCTGTAGATTTCAGTTGGGCTGCTCAGCATTCCTGAAAATCATGGTTTTGGTATTCAAAACTGGATACCAAATTATCCTCAAAATTAGAGGCTTTATTTGAAAAATTGAAACGGGAAATGTTTATATGGAGGAAGATTAGTCAGCATGGATTTAGATGCTTGTAGGATACTCTACTCAAAGGTAGGAGCAGTGTAAAACCATCCCACTCAGGGGGGCATTTCTTCACTTTTAGGTCTCTGCTGAGCACAACACATCTTCAAGGGACATTGCTCCATCACCTTTACTTAATTGTAGTGAAGTCCTTGTCTAAGATTGGGAAGATCTGGGGGAAGTTGATGGGGAGGCATTGGTATTCTTTTTTTACCCAAAATTTGTGAATGACTGAATTTCCTAGTGCACTGTACATCAGAGAGGCATTTTCTGCTACTTTTGCAGGTGAGAACTCTCCAGAGACTGAATTATCAGTATCCTTTGTTCTTAGAGGAGCTGAAACCATTCTCTTTAAATGTAAAACACACAGCTATAAATTTTCTGTTGTTGGAATTTTCTGGTCTTTGCTTAATCCTGTGAACTGTTTTGATCTGTCTTGTAGGTTCTGGTATGAACTTGCTGCAGATTTGGGAAAAGGCATGGTCAAAGTCCTGCCTTGATGCTTGTGCCCCTGGACTAGAGGAGAGACTAGGATGCCCTGTACCATCCCACTCAGTCCTGGTATGTGCCTGTCTAGAAGAGTTGTAAACAACAACTGAGGCTTTGTTGGGAGTTCTGCTAATGGCACTTGGAGTGTATTTGTGTGTGCAACGCTGCTGATTTAATATTTCCAGCTGTGTTGTGAAAGTGTTTTTCAGAGCAAATGCAGACATTTTTGAAAGCTGTTAGCTGGCACCCGTCACAGCTTTGGTCTCCTTGGATTCTTGCATGTCCTGGGCTGTATGAGAGACTCTTTGGTAGATGCTCCAGTGATAAGAATCTCTGGGGTCCTCTCTCATGCCCCGAAGCATGTGTCACCTGGTCACTGCAGAGTTGTGCATGGGCATTTATTGCTGCAGAAACAGAACCCAACGTCTGCATTTCCTGACACAGATCTTGTTTTAAGCTGTTTGTAGAGTTAATGAGGTAATCTTTGTGAATAATTTGGGGTATTTAAAGCTCCTCAGTTCACGTAGCATAATGGTGAAATCAAATCAAGCCTCACATCTCCTGAGTAAATGAGTTTAGTCTTACTACCCAGCACAAAAACAGCTATTCTTTAGCTGGTGCACATGTGAGACAGTGGAGATACCCATCACCTGATCCCTCTGAATTCATTGCTGATCTGTAATGGAGAGGAACACATTAAAAAATCCTTATAGATGTCTTTGTATGTTTTATGGATAGTTTTCTTCTGTTTTTTCTCTATGGCTATCAAATGTGGCTTAAAAGAATACGGTTCTTGACCTCTAAAATAATAGGGGTCATATTCCAGCATTTGATGCTGTGATGTATATTAATGTTGTGTTTCCTCTTATGTTTGCATTGAATTTATAATTTCTATCTATTAATATTCATGTATATGTGCAAAACTGATAGATGTGTTTATGTTACTTGATGTGAATAAATGAAGAAAGACCCAAAGCTAAAATGCTGCTATTTACTAGCCTATTTCAAAATCTAATCTGCGGATATTTCTGTGAGCTTCTCAACAACGACAATGAAAGAAGTACCTTAAAATTTTTTAAAATATTCATTTATACCTTAAACGCTCAGGAATTGTTCTTGTAGCTGCTCTAGGGTTTTTCAGTTCTATGTTGCAATACATTATGTCATATATTGCAAGATTACATTCCATTTTTTTGAGCTTTTTTGCCTCTCTTTCTTTTTTTCCATAGGGGCCCATTTCTCCGTATTATAGTCAGCGTTATGGGTTTAGCCCAGACTGTAAAATAGTAGCATTTACAGGAGACAATCCAGGTGAGCTGATTAACTGTGCAAGATTCAGTGGATATGATTATGTATGTACTGAAATTATAAATCAATCCTGCTGGTTCTCAGATGCTGCCTATAAAATGAAAGAATATTGTTTTTATCATCATTAATTCCTCTTTTCAACACCTTTCCATTACTGATTCTTCCGAGACAGAGATATCTTGGATAAGCTGTATATGACAAATTAATTCTCTTTTGCCAAGTAATCAGAGGTGAATTCATTTGCCTCTTGATAACTTCAGTTTTTGTTTGCCTGCCTATGAGAAACTATTCCTACTATGAGCTGCTAACATTTTAGCTTAGAAAATATGGATTTAAAAAATGCTCCTGTATCTTTTCAAGTGAAAAGGTGGAGATGCACCTTGTTGGCTTTCTTTAAGAACTAGAGCTATCCTTTAGTCAGACTGATAGATCTCATATTTTCTAAGGGAAGGTGTTAGTTTGGGGTCAGTTTTTTTGAATCCTGGAGACTGTTTCAGTGTAAAGCAAATTTTTCTGTTTCTTGAGACTGTGAAAATAAAATACTTACCCATATTACAGTAGCTTATGCAGGTTTGAATCATGGTAGAAGCTTCCTCATGATATATTTTACATTCCTATGCTGGGAGTTGGGTAAACTCAGCATTTCCCGAAAGTCAGGTTTTTTCTTCTAGAGACCCAAATTCAATTTAGTCCAATAAATATGTGATTAATCTGATGGAAGTGGGAATGTTCCTCATTTAAAGTGCGTTGTTAATCAAGGGTCCACTGTATTTAAAACCTAAATACATAAGCCATTAAATAATCATGCTGTTCTGTAGTCTTTTCTCTTGAGCATTATGATTTTGTTAAAAAACACTCCCTCACCCAAAAGCTTTCCCCATCTTTTACGGTGGATAGCCCAAGGCCATCAGGAGCATATTTGCCATTTATATTGTACTTTGAGATGGTGTTTGTCATGTCCTGTGATGTCAGATAACAGGCTGTAATTGAGTCAAAGAACTACCTTTGTACCTGGTATTCTTTTTGCTTTCAGCATCACTGGCAGGGATGAGACTTCAAGAAGGAGACATTGCAGTAAGTCAAAACACACTCCTGAAAACTGTCCGTGTCCTTGGATACTTGAAATACTTGAAATGTAAATAGCTGCAGGTTGTCAGTTAAATATACCTACTAGTGTTGATTTGCTGTTTATTGGATTTATGCTAGTTCTATTTCTATCAATCTGTAAGCTGCCTGAAAGATTTTAAGTAAACTCTAGTGACTATTTTTAGCTGATGCTCCAGACATTAAAACCTAAGTCTCCATCTAGTATGTATTTCACTGGCATGACAGCCTAAGTCAGAGCAAGCTTCAACACGAATCCAATTGACTTAATGTGTAATTTAAAAACAATTAGTGGTAATAACAAATGGTTTTAATTTAATTTCTGTATTGCTTTCCATGCAAGCCTTGTGATAAGGCTTCAATTATTTTTTTCCCCTTCCAGATTAGCCTTGGCACAAGTGACACGTTGTTTCTGTGGATCCAAGAGCCAACTCCTGCCTTAGAAGGTCATATCCTCTGCAATCCTGTTGATTCTCAAACATATATGGCACTTTTATGGTAATATAATTTATTTTTTGTACATCTGGGATCAATAACATATATTTCTTTCTCTGTGCTAGTGCTTTTTATTTCTTTTGTGAAATGATAATGAATAGAACATTCAGCATTCTCTACGGTATATGGCAATCTACTGCTGAAACATTTCCATCAACGTTATAGCATTCCTATTGTTTAATTTGAGGAACTGAAGCTGCAGAGTTGTGGAGGATAAATTCTCATGGCAATAAAAAGCTGAAATTATTTCGGCGTACGGATAGAGCCAGTTCACTGTGTATCTCAGGTAATACATTTAATATACAGGAATAACAAATCTGCTGAGATAGAATGTGAAATGTATGAAGCCTGACCAGGCTGTGTAACTTCCATGCTCCTCTAGTGGTCCAGCGGGGTCATAATGGAGTAGGTGAAGATTCCCTTTCCAGAGAGGAGCATAATTAGTGCTGTTCAGGGATGTTTTAGGGCTGTGCTTGGGGAAAATACTGAGATCTCAAGAAACCCAGTTGAGAGAATGATCCTCATGGTAGCTTTTGGCTGCTGTGATTTGGGAGTAATTTGACCCCTTGCCAGACAGGTAGGTGGAAAGATGGTTTGGAACTATGTTTGCCCTCACTGAACCACTGTATTCTGGATTAAAACTTCCAATCCAGCTCATAGTGTTTTGGCAAATATTTGCAAGTAATATACAGATAAATTTTGTGACTAAATCCCCTGGATTGTAGATGCTTGAAATTCAAAACTTCAGCAAAGCTCAAGTCTGCCCTGGAGCTGTAGTGTTGGGTCCCACCTGCACAGTAGTAGATGACAGTGGGAACAGTGTTCATGAAGTTGAGTTCAAAAACATGATGTCAGTTGCAAGTTACTGAGTTTTATTGTGTGATTTACCAGCAGGTTTTGTTGTTTGTTTTGTTTTGTTGTGTGTGGTTTTTTGTGCTTGCTTACTCGCTTTGTTTTTAATTTACATTTGAGTTTTTCTTCTACCCAATGTTTTCTTTACTTTTGCTATGTAAAAGAGCTATATAAACAACCTGTTCATAACAGGAAAGCAGATACTGAGGCATTTTTCTGAATAGATGTTACACTGCCATTCTTTCACTGAGGCTTAAAATGTGGTTTGGTGATAGCCTTGGCAGTGGTGAGTTAATCCTTCCTATTCCTGCTCTGTAGTCATTTCTAACCTGACACTGCCCCTTTGGCACCAATGCCTCTTTATTTCTAGAATATTAGAATTAATAGGGGATCCTCAGTAGAAAAAGAATGCCTGGGCTACCAGGCAGAGTATTTGTACAGAAAACTCAGATAACTTCAGCTGGTGCTACTGAGAAAGTTCAGTGATTTCCTTGCCCTCATTTTTGATATTTCTGTGCCTCTCATGTGGAGTTGCTCTGATAATTCTGTGCTGGAGAGTGTTCAAGCTGCTTTCCCCTGGATACGAGTCCAGTGCTGCAGTATTTTGCAAGAGTGTGATATTCACAAAGAAGGTGACAGCATAAAGTGTGGAAAGACCATAAAAAAGGAAGAGGTGAATATTTTACTGCATGGTTTGTTTACTGGCTGTGGTGCTTTCCTTTGCCAGATCCTGGCACAGAGAACCATAAGTCTTGTTGGACCCAGACTGGTTCCGTACAGGTGCCATGCTCCTGAAATGATAAATGCAACGTGGAGACACTCCTGCTGCTCCTTGCAGAGTAATCTTAGAGTGAGTGGTGTCAGGGTGCTTCTCTGAGGAGATGTCTCAGCTGTTCAGAGCTAGCCTGGGTTTAGCATAGCCTGCCAGCCTGGATCTGACCTCACTCACTGGAGAAATGTATATCACCATCTCTGCAGTATGCTCCTCAGCACCTCCTGTAAAAGTTGTTTTCTCGTATCTCACTCTTCCTTCTCTATCTCTTTCCATAATGAAGTGATTGTATCTTTTAACTTTCCCAGCTCTATTCAGCTGATAAACTAAACAACAATATCAAATAAAGGAACAAAATGCTTTAAAAATCTAGAGCTAAACGTTTTGGAAAATGCATATGGTGTGTTTGTGTGTTTCAGTTTTAAGAATGGTTCTCTGATGAGAGAGAGGATCAGAGATGACTGTGCCTCAGGCTCCTGGGATGAATTCTCCAAAGCCTTATCATCAACTGTTTCTGGAAACAATGGAAACTTGGGTATGAACCTTAGCAGGGCTGGGAATTTGAGAGTTTGCTTAGACATATACTGGAGTAGGTGTTGTACCTGCTTTTTACTTGGGTCATGATAAAGGTCAAGAATTAAGTTAACTAGAGCAAGGAAAATGCCTAATGTGTACTTGGAAATGCTCTGTTGACAGCCTAAGTGTCATCACAAGTGTCATCACAGTGTTTTCCTTCAATATTCACTGACTAAGAAAATTATATTTGTGGATCTCCTTTGGTCATTGGAAGGGTGCTAGTAACAGCTGTAGAATGTTTAAAACTAGTAATTTCTGAAGGAGGCTTTCATTAAAGTTTATTTCTTTTTCTGAAGACTCAAACCAAGTGAATTAAGTAGCTCCATATTATTTCTTTCTCAGTCGTTACTCTAGAATCTTATTCATGAGTGTGTTCAAAGTAATGATGTCAAGGGATGCCCAGATTTCCTGCATTTTCCCCAATGTGTGTCACAGAATAATTTCATCCCTTTTTTTTCCTGCATGTTATGGTTACTGAATGAAATGTAACAAAATTATGATGATGGAAATAATTTAAAAATACAGTTAAACCCATGGATTTGAAGTTTTACATTATTTTCTTTCCCACAGTTTAACAAGTCTAATATATAGCTCTGAAATAAGCTGTTGAAAAGTGAGCACATGTCTAATCAAGATTAAAATGGACCCATTGCAGAGCAGGGTTTGAAATCATCACCATCATCTCAGGTGTGAATTGATATAAGTAAAATTAATGTAAAAATTATAGAGAGCAAAGTTTTAAAATATAGATATTTAAGCTATAGAAGACTTCACTCCTTAGGAAAGTGAATTTAAGATAGAGCCTCTTGACACTGTGAGATTAGATTTTTCATTTTTAGAAGCTCTGTTATGTTGTCTGTCAAATCCAGTCTCTGTGGGGTATTAAAATGACTGGGAATCTCTTTTCACTAGAAGACAAATCAATTCAGATGTTGTAGAAAATGGGAAGAAATTATTCTAAAACCCCTAAGTCAGCCAGTTGAGACAATATTAAAGAAATTGGAAGCTGATGAAAATATTGTTACTGAACCAGGACAGTGCCTTAAAGTTTTAAAATTTGTGTTATAGTATATTCACTTGAAGATCTCACTCCTCTATAAAATGGGTGTTTCATGGAAGTCATCCTCAATAACCTGTACACTGGAATAGCCTCTGGGTATACCTGGAAAAATGCAGTAATCTCCATAATTTCAGTGCCTGGGGGAAGCAAAGCAAAGGCATAGCTGGTTAAATACCCCCCCTTTTATTCCTTGTTCCCTGCGATCCCTGTTGTGTGAGAAGGTGCCTCTGCAGAGGTTTGGAGGTCAGAATTGGAATGTTGGGATGTGCTTCCCCTGACAGTGCCTGCAGATCTGTGACACACAGAGTTGCGTACTGGCAAGTTTGCAGAATGTTAACCAAAAAGCTTATGTGTGCTAAAGCATGGTGTTATTTTGGGTTTTATTTTGCTGATAATCACAGGTCTCGTAGAGCATCACAGTTTTGTTCCAAGGTCCAAACTTTAGAAACTCTCCTTAGTTTCTTAGCTATTCTGTTCAGTTTTTCTGTCCTCATTTTTTCTGGTCTCCTTCCTTGAATATCTTTTCTGACCAACCCTTCTTGCCATCAACACAAAAGAAATCTTTTTCACAGTTTTTGTCTAGCTGTCTACAAAGCATTACAGCATTTCCTCAGATCTCATCCAAACTATTCAGAGACCAGCTCTGCTTCATGACTTAAAATATCTGATGTTCTCTAATAAGCTCATGAAATCTAATCCAGGGTATGAAATGTTCCAATATTCCTGTACTCTTCTTACCAAGTTGCCGTTTTTTCTGTGTGTGTATTTTTTATTTTCTTCTTTCACCCTTGCATATGACCTACTCAGACTGTTTCTAGTATGTGTTACGTATTATCTGTGATACTTGCAAATGTGTGTATTGTGGTGGATGTGTCCTCTTTTGTAGGCTTGTTTATTATGTTGTTTGGCATGCCTGAGATCCACATTTTGTAAACTGAAAGAATCATAGAATTATAGAATATCCCGAGTTGGAAGGGACCCATTGGGATCATCGAAGTCCGACTCCTGGTTCTGCACAGGAAAGCCCCAGGGATTCCACCGTATGGCTGAGAGCATTGAAGAATGCTCTGTTATGAAGTATGCATGTTAAGAAGTCAATGTGTATGCTGAAATTAGTAAAGAAACAGGCTGTGTGGTGACTCAAATGTCCTAATACATGATAAACATCTATTACCATTTTAGCTGTGTGCAGAAATAAGGTTCCAACTTTGGGCCTGGGAGTAAACATGACACTCTTTAAATGTTCCTTGATGCAGGTTTCTACTTTGATGTGATGGAAATTACTCCTGAAGCAGTTGGGATTCACAGATTCGACAGAGACAACCAAAAGGTAGTAATGATCTAGTTAATGTCTCATACTTTGAAGGAGTGCTGTCAAGGCTTCAAATCTTTGCCATTGTCTTTTTTTTATTTTCTTTCTGTCTGAAATATTTACTTACCAGTTTCATTTATTGATGCAAGTCCCTGGAATGATTTTCATGAGGAACTATTTGGTCTGTAGCTTGAGAGCATCTACAGAGCAATGTCTGAACTAGAACTTATATGGTAGTTTTTTTATGATATACTTTCTTTACTGGAAAATGTGGATTTACTGAAACCAACACTGTCTTTGAGACAGGATTAACTTTAAGCTTACTGAGAACTTTGTACATGTACATGCATTAGTCCTTGTTTTTTAAGTTCAGACACATAGATAAGGGTGTGTTGAAACTTTGGGCTGTAAATTTTATGTGTGTGTAAACTAAAGAGCTCATTTTGTTGTCCTGGATGACTTGAAGTAACCTACAAGCCACATAGTGGTATGTAAGTAAGCACAGGCTCAAGTCCAAGTGGAATGAAATAGAAATTAAGTTACGGGAAGTTCTTTGTATCTTTTCCCTTTTTTTCTTTTTTTTTTTGAGAAATGGATGTTATTTTAATGCCTGGCTTTCTGGGTGGTACTGGAACTCAAGAGATGTCTTTGATCAATCATGACTCTCAGTTGATTAGACCTCACGTAGGTGAACAGAGATTGATGCTATCTGCTGTTTGCAGTGCAGCTCTACTCTCTTAAGTGTTGGCTGTTAAATGAGTGCTTAATCACTTCTAGCTGTTACACAAATGTAGGCACTTCGGTGCATGGAGAAACTCAACTTCGTGTGAAGGATTCCCTGTATTTGTTTGCCGTTCAATATCCTCCTGCTTCTGTTGCCTGTCTTGTTGATGAAAGGACAGAAAAATGTTATAGATAGAAACGAAATAAATTAATGAAAAGATTACATGGTTTCACTTTTGTGCAGATAGAAATAGATTTAAACTTCCGTGACATTGCTTAATTCATCTGAATTTTATCTAATTACTTTAATTTTATATTTTTGAGGTATTGATTCTTAAACAGCTCTTGATGATGGGAAATGCATAGGGAAAAGTTTAAAACTTGCCCTAAACCTTTTCCCATTGTGCATCAACTTCAAGTTCAATGTATTTGCCAACAGCTCTGAGGTTATGGGTTGTGTTATCTGTCATGAGTCTTTAGGTCCATCTTGTGTTTATGAGTGAAGAACTGGGCCTAGATGAGAGCAGACTTCAGGGTGAAGACAAGGATAATCAACTATAAACCTGTCTTGTGTTTTTAAACACTCTGTGGCTTGGCATTGTATGCTGGGTAAGCTGTTAATTCATTCCCTCTTCGGAACAGGTTTCAAGCTTTCCAAAGGAAGTAGAAATACGAGCGTTGATTGAAGGGCAGTTCATGGCCAAGAGGATTCATGCTGAAAAGCTGGGATATAAAGTCCGTAAGTATGATGAGAACTAATGGCACTAGAGGCCAAAGGCAGTAATGTCAGTGCTGTGATTCCTGTCCTGCCTGATGGATACAGAAACTGGTATGAATTCTGAATTCAGTCTCTTGGAAAAATTATTGATGGGGGCAAGTTTTGCAGATGTTAACCTTAGAAGGACCAATGGTTTAACTTTAAGAAGACTTCTTTTTCAAGTGTTCTTGTTGTTTCATTGTTTCTGAGCTGCACTGTCCGTTTTTAAATAAGAGTTTGGGCTTTGATAGCTTCTTAAGTGAAAAGGAGACCAGCCTTCTGCCTTGAGCACAAGACTATAACTCAGAAAATCTGAAATCTGTGTTCAGTGCCTGGATCTGCCATGAGCTGGTCACGTACCTCTTTACCTCAGTTTTCTGTTAATAAGGCAGAAGCCTTTTCTCTCTTATGGTTTAGAAAGTGAAAGATCCTGCTTCCTAGAATTTATGATATGAATAGTTTTTAGCACATTGGAACAACAAAGCCAGTGTTTTACCTAGAGAAGTGGGATCAGGTCATTACTAGGTGTACAATTCTACAAAAATAATTCAGGCAAGTCTGTAGGATTTTTATTGGCGTTTTCTGTCAGTGTATCAGCCAGTGGCATCTTAAAAATACTGAATTAACTCATCTGGAGGGTTTTTAATAAATATTTTATTTTAAAAAATCGTATTATTTTTATTTACATCCTGACCTCCTTCTTCACAAGTCATTGCTTGACTTCTGCCCACAGGCTTTTCTCAGTAATCATGAAGGACAGAATGTTTTTATTGTTATTTTTAAGAGAGAACTCCAGGAACTGAAAGTTGAGAAAATGCAGATACTGGAACAAATCACATGGCTTGACAGCACCACCTCATAAATTTACGCTGTAAAGGTTTTTGTGTTATATATTTTCTTATGTAGTTGAAACTGTATTTATTTGTGGGGGTTATTTATGGAGACAGGCAGAGTTTCAAATAGACTGTTTAAAATACCTGTTTATTCTTCATACTTCTGCACCAAAATCTTGGCTTATGTAGCCTAGAAAGCTCCTGGCTGAAGACACTTTTGCACTCTGTAAATGTCAGGGATTAGACAAGCACCAGAGTGTGAGAAGAACTATTTGAAGTATCAGACAACTCTGACACAGGAACAAATGGGGACAAATTATCTGTAAATACATTTAGGCTGAGTAAAGCAGCCAAAAATCTAAATAGTTTCAGGGTGTGGCTTAATAAGCTCTAAGAATTCCTCATTAATATTTTTTTAAATGCTGTAGATGCCTACAATGAAAAGGAGACAGGTGTGATTGGATTGTATTCCTATAGATTCCTTGGAATATCATATACTTTTGTTTTGTTGCATCCCTAAGGCCTTTTAGCTATTTGATAACTTAACAGATGAGTGGCTTTAAAAAAGAACTGCTGTGCATAGTGTAGGCTGTGTGCATCTCCCACTTCTCCTTAGTGGTGTTATTTAAATGTCATACTCTGTTGTTTGTGTAGTGATGGCAGGCTCACATCTGCATTTGTTGTGTGACAGCTCTGAAAACAGGGTGTGTTCTGAATGTGTTTCAGGGTACGGATGAGCATTGTGGGAATTGCTCCAGCATTGCCAGACTTTCCCTTGTTTAATAGCTGCTGTTTTTCAGGCTGCCTTTTTTTTTTTTTTCCTTCCTTTTAATGTGATTTAAAAGCTTATTTATTTTTTGGATGAAATATGCAGTCAGGACCCTTGTGTTTATTCAATTCCTTTTAGACCTTGCCTACATGGGGGATTTACTTTGATATTTCCAGGAATCAAGCTGATTTACATTCAGAAATATAAGCATAGCGGGGTAAATCTTGGCTTTTTTTTTTTTCCTTGCTGTTGTTTGCACCAATGAGAGAATACAGTAAGAAGTGCTCACAAGATCTGGAAGGTTCTATGATGACACCTATTAAATCAATGCATAAGAGAAATGTACATGACATGGTCAGTCACAACAAATGCCTTGCTGTGGTGCCCTGAGGTTTGTTTGGTGCTGTCACAGTGGTGCACATGAGTCAGAAACCTGGCTAAGAATTTCCCTAGCTCTGGCACCAAGGTGCTGGAAAATGATTTTGGCAGCTATGAACTTGCCTCTCTGTTCTTGGGCCAAATGCAGTTTGGATGGCTGTAATCAGAAAAGTAACAGTGTACGTGAGAGAGAATTTTGTAAAAATAAACAAATAAAAATCTGCCATATACAGTTCTTCGTTATGCACTGTGAACATGACAAACATTAGATAATCCCTTAGAATTTACTTCCAGTTAATGAATATATTATCTTGCTAGGAGCAGTATTTTGAATCCTCAGTCTAGGTGGTGCTTCGGGAAGGAGTGCGATGATGCTGAAAGAGCTTTTTATATGTGAGGTTTTGTTCCCAGTTGGAGGTGTCCGGCACATTATAGATCTAATATAAATTACAAATAATAGTTTAAAATACCCCTTAAAACAGCTCCTCAGGTGCTGTTTGTGCTGCCTGTGACACGAGCTCAGATTTCAGTGCGGGTTTGGTGCCAGTAGAGGGCAGGGGATTCTGTCTCATGAATTTTGTCTCGGGGGCTGGGACGTGTCAGCCTTGTTCTGAAAATGGCACAGAGACACCAGATGATCCTTAGAAGAAAGGTTAAACCTTATATTAATTGTGATTTAAGGGCTTTCAAAGTGTGTGTCACTCTGTTCTAATTGCTCTAATCTTTCTCAATCAGGTTTCAGAGGAAATCATTCAGTAACACCCTGTATCCTGTTTTGCTTATGTGCTTAAGGGGTGGACTGAGTGTCGAATCTAGAAACAAACAAGTGAAGTTTGGTCTGTCCCTGTTGTTTACATCCTCCCATTCAGAGATTCATAAAGATAAGGTGAAGGTTTGCTGTTCTGCCTTTATTTTCCTGAATTTTGCTTGTATCATAAACACCTTCTGTTTTGTCACTTCCTTTTACTGCTTGCAGCCATCCCCCTCGGGAAGCCAAGCTCACAACTGTAGTTCAGAGGCTAGACTTAGAGCCATTCTTGCTGCATGGTTTGGGGACTCTCTGAAGTCAAAACCATGGTAACTGCAGAGAAATGATAGTGTCTGCAGCTCAGTGACACAGGTGATCACAGCAGCTGTAAAGCTGTCAGTGGTACAGACTGATCTGCCAGTATATGCTTCAATAATCTTGATAGTCACTTCAGAGTTGCTTCTATTCCTGACCAAGCAATCCTAAAGTTCATCCTAAAATTGCCACTGACTGGAGAATGTTGCCATGATCCTTGCTTGGACCTAGTGAGGCTGTCCTGGTGAAGACCCACAAAACTGAGTAATTTTGGGAGCAAAATCCATCCTCCTCCTTTCTGATAGTTGAAGTAAATATTGCCATGATGTATGTGACATATGCTGAAGGAAAACAGCACACGGGTAGGGGTTCGGTGTTGATCACACGTAGTCAAGAGATACGTAAATGGCATTCTGCTCTACAGTGTAGAAACCTTCATGTCAATGGTAATCTGAGCCCCGAGTCAATACATACTGGGTCAAGTGTGTGCTAGAGTTGTGTTAAATAAGTTTTTGTGGGGCTACACCAGCAATTAATAAATCCTGCCATGTAGGAAGGCAGATTATCTGGGGTGGGGGTCTGTGTTGAAGCTTGGGACAGGGCTTTCTGTCCTCGTGTTTTTGTGCCTATCAGTGAGTTCATAATACTCCAGTTGCCCAGTGTGCTGTTCTGTCACCTTTATGCCTTTAGGACTCTGATTCTGTCACTTAACTGTCATCAGCAGGGGCAGGTGGATAGAAGGTGCCACATTTTACAAGTGCAGGTTTTGTCCATAAAACCCTGTGTCTGTGATTATTGTGTAATTTATAGTTTCTTACATACATAAATCCATCACTCACAAATAATGTTGGTGCTCTGAATTCTAGTGACTGTACTGGTGCTTAAGTGCTGGCTAGGGTGACACTGACATGCCTGGGGCTTGGCACTGCTGTAAGAATGAGCTGATTTTTTTCCATGGGGTGCATTCTTGAAAAAAATAGCAGTCCTGCAGTGCTAAGAAGGAAAAAGGGAATGTCAGAGCATGCTGGGCTTGATTTCTCAGTGATTAGAGGGGGGACTTACATTTCTGAAGAACTCAGCTTAAGATTACATGAGGGCAAACTCCAAGGTGACAAATTTCCATTTTCTTCAGGTGGTGTTTTCTGATGCTCTTTTCAGCAGGCTGGAGGTAGCAGTATGTGTAGCTTTTTGCCTGCAGGGAAGGCAGTCTGATGGAGTCAAGAATGCTCAGATAGTAGAATCAAAGAATCATTAAGGTTGGAAAAGACCTCCAAGATCATCACATCCAACATTTGACCTAACACCACCATACCCACTAAGACATGTTGTGAAGTGCCACTCCTACTTGTTTTTTGAACGCTTCCAGGGATAGTGACTGCACCACTTCCCTGCGGAGCCTGTTCCAAACTATCAGTTAGTACAGTATGGAGGAATTGTGTTTCATTGTCCCTGATGTCACGTGGAGGCACAGAAACCCAAAGGTGAGACCTGAGGCTGTTACTCCACAACAAAGTGTTGGGTTAGTTGGAGGATGGAGTGGCTCTCCTTCTTGGCAAGGCTGGATGCCACTGGTCCTTGGGATGCTCCAGGGATGCCTTCCTGTCTGGCCATAAGACAGATTTTCTTGCTGGTGGTTGTCCTTGACTGTCTGGCATTTGTGATTGTGCTCTCCAAAACTCTTGCAAGTTATTGGGAACCTGGGGATACTTGTTCTGTCAGCCTTTGCCTGCACTGCTAAGTGTGTGTTTACTCCAGTTGTAGCAGTGTTTTGGCTGAAATAACGAACACTGGGAGTGAGGCCATTTTGTAGTTGCATACAGATTAAATTGATGTTTATGCCCTGCGGGATTTAAATTTCTTAGAGAAATCAATACTAAAATGTTGTGTTGGCTTCGTGCTTGTCTCTTGCTGTTTGCTGCTGAGAGTGCTGATGGTGTTTCAGCAGCATGAGGGTGCTGGCTTTGTTAGAGGCCTTTCGCTTCAGCAAGCTTGTGAAAACAGTTTAAAAATTGTTAGAGGACAGTGACAGGTTGAAGTTTTCTTTTTGAAACAATATAGTGAATAGTGGTAACAGCCAGATTGGAACATGTAGAACAGAGATGGGGCAGGGTGTGCTGCTTGGCATGCAGTACAAACAGACCTCAGAAATGCCTTGCCATTACATCTTAAACCTATATTTTTGAGGGAGGAGTGTTGGCTCAAGAAGTACTTTGAAATTCATCAGAGGCAGAATCTTCCTCCCAGATAAGCCAGTCATTCTGCTGCAGAGGATATTTGTATTTTCTGATGAAACTTCTGGCTGATAAGAGTGCCAGTGTGAGATGGGCAATAGCTTGCCAAGAACTTGACTCTATCCCCTTTTATTTTTCACAGAGCATCAGACTTTTATCACGTAGCTGAGCCTTCAAGGCACGATCAAGCAAAGCTTGGTTTTAAGCCAGTGATCTGGAAAGGTTGGTTAGCTCATTACCAATTCCCTGACCAAGTATTTTACAAAAAATGGCTTTTTATTATTGCTTGGCTCAGGAGAGTAAAATATTAGTTTAACTAATTTTTTAAAGGGTTAGATAAAATGTCTCTGAAGGAAATGACCTCATGTGCTATAAGGAAGCTGCTTACGTGCTCTAGAATTTTTCATGCAGTGACTATTGTCTTGCTTTTATTTTGTTTTGTTGTTGTCATACATATACAGGAAACACAATGAAGACAGAAAATCTGAAGAGTTAATAAAAAGATTGGAAAGGGTACTATCTGTCTTTCTTTTCTGACACAATGATAAAATGTTGTCATTGTTTGAACAATTGCTTTTAATGTTTGGTCAGCAAAAGACCAAGTATGTAAATGGTTCAATTCCTGTGCCCTGATGTTAGGAGAGATTGTTTATGGCTCTGTCAGTGGATGTTCTGTTCAAGCAGTACTCAGAAAAATAGTCAAGCTGTCAGTTTGCTGGGTTTGTTAGAGCTTTGTGGATCTCTGGAAGCTGGGGACCTGGAGATCAGTTGGGTTATCTCCTAAATCTCCTTTTATTGCTTGTTTTTTGAGACTGATCTACAGTTTTAAATCCAATTAGATTAGGAAGGGAATGACATGACTGCGGTCTATAAGTACCTTCTTGGGGAAAGGAAACTTGATAGTATAGGACTCTTGAGCCTTACAGACAGAAACATTATGGTTCAATAACTGGAAGCTGAAAGCAGGCAAACCTCAAATGACAAGCAAGGTGCAGATTTTTAACAGAAACTGAAATCAAACTGCAGCAATTGACAGTGGTGTAGAGAATTCTTTAGCACTGGCAGTTTTAAGAACAAGATTTTTTTTTTTTCCCCTGAAACCAGGTGCTCTGGCCTAAAGAGATCATTTATGTTATAGAAGAGTGAGTTTAAAAGATGAGAGTTGTACATTCCATCTTGGACACTTGGGAATCTGTAAGAAATGCCATTGCTAGGAAGTTCATCTGATTCACAGCTATATAACATTGCTGTGTATTAATCATTTATACCCAGAGTAGCTTCTGGTATCACTGTAAATGATGCCCTGTTTTCACAATCATTCTGCTTGTAAAATACTACATTTACCTTAGCTGACACTTAGTGGGATGCTACATATTTATTACTTTAAAGTCTTTCTTCCTATGCGTTCCTGTATTTTCATTTTTGTTGCTCAAATGTGACAGTCCTGTTAGTGAACTCTAATCAGCTCTCCCAAGATTCCCTAGTCCTTCAGCCGTTTTCCCTTTTTTTCTGGTTTAAGGTTATTCAGCTTCTTTTACACATCTCAGGTTATGCATCACTCCTGAGCGTTGAGTGTCTCAATGCTTTCAGCTGCATCAACCCACACTTGAGGTTTTCAGTGTTAACAGGGCTTCCTACTTGACAAGTCATTCTTTCCCTGCTTCCTCTATTTGCCTGCACATACAGTGATTTTTAGCTGTGATTGTTTGCTGCATGAAATTAGGCAAGGCAATTTTCCCTTACTTAAAAAGAGATTACTGCCTATATTTTAAAAACAATTTTGAATATCTAAAGCTTTGTTTCTATCCAGACTTTGATTTCCAGAGGACAGCTACTCAATGCTTACCCAGATTATCTCAAGAAAAAAATAGTCAACCACCTCCCACATTTCTTGTTTAAGTAAAACCCAAGTAAAGTTCACGCAGTTGTGGACGAGTTATTTTGCTTTCTACTTGCATAACTTCAATTATCTTCAGACATGAGGAATTAATTTGGGCAAGTTTTTTTTTTTTTTTTTCTTATTTCTGGCTTGTGGTTTTCAAGAACACACATGAAGGGTATTCTTTAAACTATAATGTTATTTAACCTGTATGTCTAACTTAGGCACTAGCTCAGGTGTGTGTGGGGTATGTAAAATGACAGGGCTCAGCCCCCAAGGCTTTCACAGCATCAGTTTAATCCAAGTGTAAAGGGTGGCAAAGGGTGGGAAGTCAATGAAAAACAGTCTTCAAGTGCAGTGTGTACTTCTCAAGTTCTCTCTGAGGTAAGAACAGAAATGTGTTACCTTTGCACTTGGAGGCTGGAATTCGGGATCAGTGACAGGACCGACCCAAGGAAGAAAATCAGGTGTGTGGAAGAGTGGGATTAGAGCATCCACAGAATTAAGTCCCTTGATGGCATGGTGGGTGACATGAAATTCCTGGTCCCGGCTTCTGGAGAGTGATATAATTTTTCTCTTTGATGTTCAAAAGGTTGGATTTGACAGCGTCTTGCAGTGACCTCCAGCTCATCAGTGCTGTAACTTTCCTAGCTGGAGAATCCAAAGAATGGATAAAAGAACACAAAGAAAGTTTGCTTGAATCTGAAATTGTCTTTTTCTGACTGCAGTTAGAGTGATTGTACAGCATCAGACAAAGTAAAACTAAACTCAGGAGTTCCTGCTGAGCGTTGTACATCAATTACTACTCAAGTAGAAAGTGAGTTTAAAAATGGCCACTTCTCTACCACTTCTGGTGGTTTTAAAGTATTTGTGTTCCATCTGACAATATCTGAAGCTTAATAAGAAATGTCAAGAAATCTCTGAAACCTGGAAATTTGAAATTAAAAATAGAAGTATGTATATACATACAAGAAAAGGGTGGGTTTGTGATGGTTTTATTTTTCAGTGTCTCAAAGTGAATTAGTTATTTAGAGGATACCTCTACTGCAGATAACTGCAATTGTCAATATGTATCTGAAATGTTCCTAAAGTGCGGCTTAGCACTTAATATTTCACCTCTGGTTGTGCCTATCTTGGTGGATTCTTCTGAAATGCGTATTTATTAGACATTTTCAGAAGTTCTGGTGGATGAAAGTTCAATTAGCTCCTGGTTGTAGAAATTGTCTGCATCTTTCTCAAGTATAAATCTTTTTGATTTCCACTTTTGCAGTAACACTAACAAATGAACTGACTTGTAAACACGTTCAATTTCTAAATTTGGTAGCCAAAGTTTCAGCGTGCTTGTCTATCTTGTAAATGTACTCCATCATTTAGCAGCTTCCTTCAGGGTGTTCTTATGTCTTGTTTTCAACAGCTTAATATCACTTCTGTTGAATTTCAAGTATGGGCTTTGTTGGCACAGGGCTTTGTATCCTGGAGGTATCTATGTGCTGAAGGAAGGCTCCTGGGGACTCCCTTCCAGCGCATCCCTGGCTGCCTTCTCTGTGTTTCCAGGAGTGGTCATTCAGTTCCTTCCCTCTCCATTGCCAATATCTGTTACTGAGCAGGGTAGGTGTCAGAATTTATCTGCACATAGCCATTTCCTTGGTGGGCAGCTTCAAACATACAGAAATGTCATATATTTTATCCTGTGCAGCAGCAGCCCTGTGAGTAGTATTGGAATGGAGGTGCTCACTGGTCACAGAGCCGGAGGGATTTTGAAGGATATTTTCAAAAGTATCCATTCTCTTCACTTAAGGCGCTCTTGATCTTTTTTTTTCCTGTGTTTATTCTGGTCAAAAATGAACTTTTTGTTATTTTGAAGTAGTTCTAATTATAATGGCAATACAAATGTACAAGTGAAGAGCTGCTTGACTAATCTCTTCAAATTAAGTGCACTTCTAGCTGAATGACTTAAGGTTACCTGCAAATGAACAGTTTTGCTGCAGAGAAAGTGATACAAAGCTTGTATTGGGTACTTAATGTTGTGAACACAAAGGTCTGGCACCCACTGAAATGGATATGAACATCTGAAATCATTGTTTTTAAGGATGACACATTAGAATAAGAAGTTGCTGGCATATCTATTTGAAAATGCAGAATTGTGTTTATAAGTTACTCGCAAGTAGTAACTCCTTTAATAATCATGTGTATCTGATGCATAGGAGCAATGCCACAAAAGTATGGAAAAAGTGATCTAATGGATGGTGTGTACCTAAGAGCTCCACATAAAAGGCTCAAAGAACAATTATCTAAGTTGAATGCAGTGTTTTAAAAACAGCTTCATCCATTTTCCTGCCATTTTTTGTGCTTTTCCTCTAAATAACTTCAATGTGTATTAATTAATTGCTTGAGATAATACCAATAAATCTAACAAGGTTTGTCTAAAGCTTCACTGCACAGAGGAAACTTCGTGTTTGTTTCAGTGGTGAGAGAAAAAAATAATTTACTGGAAATATTAAGAAAGCTAATATTAATTTAGATGGAACTTAATGAAATCTTTAATGGCTTTTTAAAATTATTTTCCTTAGATTGTAATTTGAATTAAATCATTACTATTGTTAAATTAGTTAAACACTAAATTAAGAAATGCAAATGAAGTGAGCCCAAAATCCAATGTGATTATTGTTTTTATTGATATATGTAGGCTAGTGGTGCGGAGCAAATTCCAATTATATCTGATCTGTTATTTGCAGTACAAGTTCCTGACTCTTCATTAAGTGTAATACATTAGATTAAATGCTTTGTTCGATAAGAGCTTGGAAAATACCAGTATTACAATAAACCTCTTGCTGCTCTTGCCTCTTTGTTTGGGCTGTTGGCACTGTGTATAATTCAGGCTTCAAGGCTTTCTGGTTTAAAGTTTGAAAATCCTGCCCAGCTGTGATCATCAGAGGAAGATAAATGTAGGTAGCACAGTCACAGGAGGCCCAGGAGCGAGGGAGAGTTGCTGAAGGCAACTCCATTACATACATGAGTTCACCTGAATAAATGTTCAGTGGCTTCTGTTTTGCTAACTTTAAATACTGGTAGCTAGCGAGGAAAATGCTCGTTTCACATGATATATCTCTCTCTATGATTAAAACATCCAAAATAAATGAAGCGTGCCTCCAGGTATCAGAACTAGATTGATCCAAGTTGTTCTTTATCCTTTGGTTTATATTTTTTTTATAATTTTTGTATTTATAAAACACTGACTGGAATCAGTAGAAATCCAGGGAGGAAAGAGGAAAATGTGTGTGCCATTTTGGGCTTGCCTGCTTTGTGCGCAGCCAAGCTACTCGCCTGTGTAAAAGCTCATTTTTCATTTTTAAGCTGCTGTTTTCCTCGGAAGCTGTTCAGGAAGGTGAAATGGAGCACACCAAACCTCCCTGTGGCTACCCTGTGACAGTCCCATACGGAGAGAGGACACCATAAACAGGGGTAGGTCTGGCTGCATGACTGGGCAAGCCAGGCACACGTGGTGGGACCAACATTCCCGAGCTGTGCCAGGCTTGTGCCTGTGCCTCTGCATCCATCCTGGTGCTGCATGGCTCTGGATCAGGTGATGGGGCTTCTCAGGTGTTCTCCAGAGCTCCTGTTTGAGCTGCTACAGGAATCATTATTATGCACTGTGGAAGAACTTGCCTGTCCTGTTGAGCCCCCATGCAGAAGTGTTCTTAGCTTGTCAGCATAGTGATAAAAAATACTTTCAGCTCAGTGTGCTCCTCAATTCAATTTATTCTGGTGGTGTCAAGACATGTGTCCAGTCCCAGTGGAGGAGCTGCCTCTGCTCTGGCTGCTCTGCATTTACAGCAGAGTGTAGGGACAAAAAACATGAGACCTCCATCACTGTTTTTCAGCCTTCTGAAAAGCACTGTTGCACCTGGGAATCCATGCAAGTGGGGTGCTGGCAGAGCAGTGGTGACAGCTGATGTTTGCAGCAGTTGCTCTGGTTTCACTGTGCATAGATCCCTTTTTTCTCCCAGTGTATGAGGTAAGCAGTGCAAGTAGCTTCATACTCCTGCGAGTACAACTGACTCAGCTTCAGTCCATGGTTAACTTTTTCCCAGCAGAATAACTGTTGGAATTGATGTGATGGAGGCTTGGGAGGTGGTTGCTGCTCTATTTTAGCCTAATGTGGTGGGCATAGCTCCTGTATCCAAAGTGCTAGTTGGCTTTGGGAGATGGGATTCCAATGCTGGAATTAAGTTGTTTGCAATGTCCGTGTCTACACTGGGAGCATGTGGCAGAGTTAGACACTGAGCACTGAGCATGTTTTGTGAGCCTTCTTCCCAGTTACCAGAGAAATTTTTGCACATTGTACTCCAAATATTGAAACCCAATCCTTTTCCCATACTGTCTCTGTCTTCCTCCTCTTGTTTCAGTTTCTTGGAATTCTGAATCATCCTGCATCCAGAGCCATTCAAAATGGTTCTGTGAAGGCACTCAAAGGCACCATAATGTTTTATTACTGGAAAGAATTAAAAATCCCCTGTTTTCTGCATCATGATGAGGACCCTAAGGATATTTGCTATGTTGCTTTGTTTCATGCATTTGAATGCTCAATAACTGCTACCATACAATTAGCAGAATGCTTCCCTTTCATGATTTCCTCCAATGCTCCTCATTGCCTTGGAGTGTGGCTGCAGAATGACTCCCTGAAATGCTTTTGTCTGTCGGTGTAGTCTGTTCATCCCAGTCCATTCCCATGGTCATCCTTGGTCTGTTCTGGGAATAGAAATGAGACCATTCTGGCTGAAAAACCTCCTGGATGTTATGCTGGCTTTGTTGCTGAGGGTGGTGGCAGCTAGCGAGTGCCTCCTTGCAGTGGTGGTGTGTAGAGAGGAGTTTCTGGGTTGGAGACAGAGATCTTTACCTTGCAGGAGATGTCTTGTGGTTTTGAGGCTGACATTGCTTGGACTTCTCCTCTTGAAGATGTTTGAAATTGCTCTTACGTAAGTGTTTCCAGGTACTTCTTCCAAGCTTTGGGGTCCTTTTGCCACACTGCTGTCAGAGGATAACTAGACTTTCAGAATGATCCTCTGGCCTTCTAGGACCATGTTGCAATGGCATCGTCTCGTACTTGAGCTGAATTGAGTGGTGTGGCACCAGCGACCTGCAAAGAAAGAGGATCTCAGCACCCAGGCAAAGCAAACAGAGGTTATTTTCAATGCATACTGTTGAATGGGAATCAGTTATGGAGAAGCCCTGGAAGCACTGGCATAGAGGAAGCGTAGTTGGTGTTGACCTTTAAGGTTTGACCAGGCTGCACAACAGGAGCTTGTGCTGCTTCCTCCTGCAAAACAGTATCAATGAAAGCACTGGGTAATGAATAGTGCAGCTGCTATGAATAGTGAGGATAAGTACTGCTGGATTAGAATATAAATCTTAATCAGGATTAAGCCCCAGCAAATATGTATCTATGAAGCAGAACGTGCTGTATGAATAGGGAACAAGCTAGATAAACAGATTCTGTAAGCTCAGAGACAGCTCTGCTTCACTCTGTAAGTGGTCATGGCCTTTTACACTCGGAGGAGCATTCTTATTGCACTGAATATGAGGCTTTTCTTTGAAATCAAATTTGTTCACAGAATCACGGCACTGTGTGGGTTGGAAGGGACCTCTGGAGATCATCCAGCCCAATCCCCCTGCCGAGGCAGGGTCATCTGGAGCAGGTGACATAGGAACGTGTCCAGGTGGGTTTGGAATGTCTCCAGGGAAAGAGACTCCATGACCTCCCTGGGCATCTTGTTCCGGTGCTCTGCTCTGTTTGTTAGCCCACAGCTGAGAAAACCTTGCTGCAGCGTTTGTGCAGGATTCACTCACCCCATCTGAAATTCTGTCAGGGCTGAAATGAAATGTGAGCAAGAGGAAGAACCATGTAGCAGTACAGGCTCATTTGTTTTCACATGAATACATTAGAGCAAAATCTCACTTTCATGAATCAGCATTTCCTTTGTCAATAACTTTCAATATTAAACAGTAAGGTGACACCAGGATTACATTGGAGGAAAAGTAAATTAAACTGCAACAAAAGATTCTAGAGGGTAAATTGACACTTCAGGTCTTGATTTAGGTTCAGCTACAGAACAGGATGGGAATAACTGTTTCCTCCCCTCCATGTTTCAAATTGTTTTGTAACTAAGAGATAAAAAGGACATTTCCAGATCCTTAGTGGATACCAGCTCATCCAAATCCCACACTGTATTGAGAAATGATTCTCTTATTTCCTTCCATGTTCTCTGAAAATTTTAATGCTCGCTCAGTTTGCCAAGATATGGAGCATATAGTAGTGCACATCTCTTGTTGCCTAGAAAGACAATAGTTGATGTTTTAACATCCTTATGTGCTGAAATGTCATATTCTTCTGCTGAAGTGCAGTTTCCTCCTCTTCCTTCTTGCCAAATCCATTTTGTGTTTCCACACATTAACCTCTTCCTGACCTAGTGCTGCTCATGCATGAAATGCCCAAGTGCTTCTAAGTTGCAAGCACAGCAGTTGTCTGATATGTTAGTCTTGACAATGATGCAAAGGAAATGCCCAGGTGTATGAATGTTATTCATAATTTTAGTAAATAGTCCCTGGGAGTTATTTACAAATGTGTATTTTGGTGAAAAGGTAGTCTTTAAATCTTCTGAAGCTGTTTTTAAAGTTACACAGTGTCCTGCTGTTCTAATCTTAGTGGCAGAAATTATTTTACCTTGAGACACACTTGGTTGATAGCCATAAGTATGCATAGGTTTACATAAATACAAATGCATGCACTTCTTGAATTGTCACTGTAGTGGCAGCTCCTCCCTCACACTTAATTGTGTAAGTCTCCTGTAGTCTTTCCCTTGCCATTACAAGTTCAGACAGCTAGTCCTGAGATGTTTTCAAAGTTCACAGAAAATTTAGAAGGCAAACAAAACCAAGAGGGCGCACACTTTCTGCAGGATCATTGGTGGAAATTCAGCTGCTTCTTTAGTTGCAGAATATGTTCTGTAGAGCCAATAGCAGTGAAAGCTTCCCTACCCTTCAATCCCAGCTGTGACTTAAGAAAGCACCTTTAGAAGAAAATGTACATATTTTTACAAAAATGGACTGTACCACTAGTCTGGCCAAATTTTTTTTTGTTGTTTTTATTGTGAGGCTATATTTAAATACAGATATTTTCATCCCATTGACTTGTTGATAGTAATGATCCTACTTACATTTAAGCATGTTCTGAAACAGTTTCCCAAGTTCCAAACTTGAATTTTTCACCACCTCCTGAAAGCCAGTGAGAAAACTGAGTCGTGTAATTTGTAACCTAGTGTGTGCTTAGCAATTCCTGGCAGAAACCCCTCAAACAGGGACATGAGTCTCTCAGAACAGAGAAGTATCAGCAGCAAGACCCCCAATGTGTCAGTCACTGTGAGTATAAACACTGAGAGAGGTCTTGTGCTATAATGAGAAAAGGCCGAAGAGGTGAGCTGTGCAACACACTTCTCCACCCAGCGTACACCTAATCCTGTCTTGCACATTCAGCTCTATCTCCAGGCTTATCCTTTGCTATGATGATGAGAAGCTCATGCTTGTGACTTGAATAAATCATATAAGTTGCATGTTAAACAGAAGAATGGTCTGTTGGGAGCCTCATCAAATTCAACAAGGAAAAATGTCAAGTCTTACACCTGGGGCACATAGACTCCCTGCATTGATAAGAATCTGAGGGAAAGCTCAGCTGAAGAGGATGTGGGAGGTCTAGCTAAAAATGAGCCAGCAGTGTGTCCTTGCTGCAAGGAAGGCTGACAATGTGCTGGCTGTACCAACAGAAGCACAGCCAGGCAGTTG
This sequence comes from Eulacestoma nigropectus, assembly GCA_013397775.1. NCBI lineage: Eukaryota > Metazoa > Chordata > Aves > Passeriformes > Eulacestoma > Eulacestoma nigropectus. The sequence goes on from VZTE01001671.1 coordinate 393,776, forward strand.
AGGGAGAAGAATTATTGTCCTTTATTCAGCAGCTCAGCAGATGACATCTGGAGTGCTGTGCCTGGTTTGGGGCCCCTTAATGTAAGAAATTTATTGACAAACTGGACCAAGTCTTGTGGGGAGCCACCAAAATGCCTTGGGGCTGGAGGACCTTCCCTGGGCAGAGAGGCTGGAGGAGCTGGGCTTGCTCAGCCTGAAGAACAGGAGGCTTCAGTGGGGCCTAATGACAGCTTGTTGAGGTGGTCTTGTCTGAGGTACACAGCAGAAAAAGGTGAGACAATGTCCATAAATTGATAGAGGAGAGTTTCTAATGGGATATATATAAAAAAAATATCGCAGGGAGGAGTATAAATATAAAACATTTTATTAGTGAGCTCTTGCTAACTGAAGGTCTTGAAACCTTGTCTGGAAAATGTAACACGACAGGGCTAATTTTATGTTGTCCTCCTTCTGAATAAAGTTGGTACACTGACCTAGTTCTGTCACTCTGCAGCCATGAGCCAATTGGATCCCTCAGCTGCCACCCTATCTCATTTTGCCTCCTTTGGACAGATAGGGCTAATTACAGTAGGTGCTCCATCCAAATTTTTATGGATTAATTTACAGCATGATGAACAGAGTCAGTGATGGAGATGCAGCCAAGGAAGTGAGGGGTGCTCTGACCTTGTCACTCACATGGATGTGGAGACATACTGCTCTTTTCCCAGATGGCTCTTGAGTTTTACAGAAAGTCAGTGACAAGTTTAATTACTTCTGACAAACAGAAAATGCTTTCTCTTCTATCTGCATTGTGTTATACCCTTCATGACAGTGGAAGAAGGCAAAGCAGCATCTTGACCAGCCACCCTTTGGGTGGGATATTACGGACTGAAGTTTCAGGGTTGAAGTCCAAGGTTTTGGCTCCTATTGGCTCCTGGTGCTGTCAGGATTAGATGTGTCTGATGCAGGAAGGTGCTTAGGTACCTCTCAAGTCAATGAAACTTCAGTGCCTGCTTAAATGATGTTCTGCAAAGGATGTTTTCTCAGCAATCAATGCTGTATGGCATTTGATAACTCCTGCTAAACAGAGATTAATGTGAAGTTGCATTAACATATGGGTAAAAAGGTCAAGATTGTTACAATCTCCAGAATTATGATAAATATAATTAAGGTTGTAAGACTTTTGTCTTTTTATAACTTTTGAAACAAACACATTGAGGGGGGAATGGCTGCACTTGGACATTTGAGGCTAGTAGAATCAAGTATTTCTTTGCAAGGTTTGAAGGTGCCTTATTTGTTGGCTTGATAGTGAATTTTTTAAACACCCAATGTAAAATACTTTCATGTATTTAGGGATAGGGAAAGGAAAATTGTGCAAGGTGTGTCTTCCCAGCTGAAAATTCTTTGGGATCCCCTCTGGTTTGACCTGATTTGCAGACTTTTGTTCAAAAGAGAATTAAGGGGAGGTTCTTTCAAGACTGCTCAAAGCTGAAATAGTTTTGCTGCTGTTTTTGAAGGTAAGAATGGTTATCCTGAGTTAGGCTGAAGGCCCAGCTAGGCCAAAGTCTTCCTCTGACAGTGGCCAGTCTCTGATACACAAGCAAGGCTTGAGCATCCTCCCACTCTGCAGCTTAGCAACTTCCCGAGCCTAAGGTTTTTTCATGTAACATTTGTTGACAGATGTTTTGCCATGATTTCTTTAATCACTTTTTAAAAGCATGTAGGTTTTTGGCACCCATGGTATCCTGCAACACTGAGAGCTTCACCTGAGCTGTGCATTGTGTGAGATGTCCCTATTTTTTGTTTATGTTGAGTATGTCACCTGGTAACTTCATTTGCACCTTGGTAGGATTTGTACTATGAGAAACAGAGAATAGTTCTGTATTTGTCCTCTCTGACTTCCTGTGCTCTGCTGGCCTCCTCCTGGTATCTCCTTAGCCGTTTCTTTTCTTGGCTGAAGAACTGTAATCGGGACTTACTCATGTCTTATTGGAAGCTGTCCCACGCCTTTGATCAGCATTGTTGTGTCTCTCTATATTGTTTCCATTTCTGCTATGTTCTTTTTGAAATGTAGGAGTGGTGCTGCACTGAGTATTCAGGGACTCAACTTTTATTTAAAATGTGGCATATTGCTGTTTCTGGCTTTATTCCTTTTATATAAGTTTTTAATATACTTGCCTTTTCCATTTTTTAAGTATTGATCTGTTATTTTCATGAAATTTTTAAAATATATCATGCTTTACTCAAAGATAATACTTCAGACCCTGTTGGGTGTGCAAATTTAGGTCTCTTCAGACTTGGATTTGTTTTCTAATTCTCTGCCTTTTCCCAGATTACCTTTCACTAGCAGCTGTGAAAAAGGATCACTTATTTATATTCTTTGTGTCATGTCTTTTAAAAAAATGATCATTAATTTGTGAGACCATGTCCATTCTTGTCCTGTGGCAGCCTTCTTTCTACAAGAAACTTTGATGAAGAACCTTCTCAAAATACCTGTTGGAAATCTGTGTTTATGCTTGTGTAAAGCATTTATATTTTCCACAGGTAACATGATAACAACTGGGCGCTCCATTTAGACACAATTTTTGCATGGGCAACATATGATTTGTTCTAAAACATCCCTTGTTGACATCCTGAACCCATGGATTTTCTGCTTAAGACAAGTCAACTGTTGCTTGGGTTTTTTTCCTAGGGTTCTTGAGAAGTTGTAGCATAAAACATATGTGGCCATCATGTTTAGCCTAACATTTTTTAGTTTATTAGTTTATGCTGATATAGGGATAACTGTAGTGTGTCGTGGTTCCTGTATTGCCTGTCCAGGCAGTCTATGATCTCTTTATGTATGTTTTGATCATTGCCATCATCCTGGGTAAGTGGGCTGTTGTATGGCCCTGGTATTGATGTGATATTCAGACCATATGGATTATGTTACAAGTTGGTACAATTAACTGCTTTGTCTGCTCTGGCTTCAGGTTTTCATTAGTGTATAGCAACACTCACCGCTGTGGTTTTCCTGTATCTCTGCAATATAATTTGTTCTTTTATTTTACAGAATGTAATGATTGCCTGCCTTTCACCAGTGTGTTGCTTCTGTCAATATCCTCAGTGAAAACCAGGCATTTTAAGCCTTTCTGTCTTATTTTTTTAGTGTCAATATAACAGCACTTCCACACTTGGATCAGTAGCTTGTTTTTGTGCTATGATTAAAATGGAATTCTGTCTTCTTTGTGGTTACTTGTTAAGATTTATTAATATCTGCCCTATCTTTTATTTATAGATATAAAGTTTTAATGATTTCAGCCCTAGAAAATGTTATGTCCATTTGTGCCAGCCTTACTGTATTTCTAAGTTTAAAGATTCTCTTGTAAGATTATTAATTGTAAATGCTGGTAGTTTGGTACCAGCTTGATTTAGACGAAAACCATCTTTAATGTATAAGCAGCATTTCTTCCAAAAGTTTCTGCAGTTCCTTCTGAAACAAAAATTTGTAGTAAAAATGAGGACTTACACCAGTGTGGAGGGTTTTTTTTATAAATACTAACTGAAATATTTAACAGACTTAATTTATTAACAGAAAGAGATTTGTTAGAACAGGTGAATATGCTTGATATACAGTAATCTGTGGATACTGGAAATGCAGAGTGGTAGTTGCCAAAGCAATGGGCATTCAGGTGTTGGATATGACTTCGTAAGAACTAAGCTATAAAAGAACATTTTGTTCTACTGGTGACTTGGCAAAAGACATTCAGAACCCTCAGCAGAAGGGCGAATCAGGCTAATAAAGGCAGATTCATGGTGTATGGGTAGGATTTGATTGTAGGAATTTGAAAGTTGAAGACAGTAAGCTAAGCAGCTTAACATCTTCAGAATAAGAGGGACTGAAGCTTGTAAGTGCATCAAGCTGTTTGCTTAGATCTGGACTAAGGAGCTTAAGTAGCTTATAACACCACAAGCTCCCGAACTCCAGAGGAAGGGACTTACAAGCTGTGCAACAGCCACACTTCAAAGGCATTACAAATACAGCTGATGAAGCCTGCAGGGCTTCAAGGGAGCATGTCAAGTAAATGTGTCCATCTGTCTGTTTCCCTGCAGCATCCAAGCACTGCCTTTTGTTTCCTCCTTGTAAAGTTACGGGCCACTCTCCTCCCTGGAGTTATCACAGTGTTAAATACCAGGCACTTCAAAATCAGGAGGTTCTGAAAATTAATTTAGTCATGTCCTTTATACATATTCTGTCCTTTTTACTCACTTAAAAACCATAGGATTATGCATGCTGGGATGTACCACTTGTTTTTCTGATGAAATGTATGAGGAACTTGAAAATGATGAAGAGTCCCCTGCTTATAATGGGGAATAGAAAATTATCTCGATTGTGTTATCTCAAAATGTAAATTGGCTGTCTTCAAGATCTTCAGCTCTAAATGTGTTTGGTTCTTGTTGAAGTCTTTAGGACTAGATCATCACAGCTTGCAAAGTTGCACTGTGTTGCTGTGGTCTCACCCAATTCCCACTGAAATCAGTTGGCTTAGTTGGAGTCAAAGGTTCCTGCAAAGCAGAGATGGCTACTTTCACAAACTTTTGCTCTGTAAAATAGCTGTGATGTCCTCAAGAGTGTCATTACTTACTAGTCAAAAAAATTACCTTCATAATGGCACTTTCTGAAGTAATTTTGTCATCTCGAGCTTGTTCTGTCTTGATTTCAGTAAGTCTCCTGAAGATGCACTTTAAATTAGACGCATATGACCACATTTCTGTTTTGCTCTAACTCCTTGCTCCCCAGGTATTTAGTTTCTATGTATTTCAAAGTAGATCCTTACACGCAGCTTAGTATTTTTGTCTGTACAGGCTGAAGCATATGATGATGAAAAATGGATCTTTGTACATTAATATCTCACACGGGCTGATTTTGCAATGTAGTCTTTCAGGATATTTTGCACTGTTTGCAGTTACATGTAGCGTTAGAGTAATTCAAATCACAATGTGGAAGAGAGTGGAAATGAAATCTGGAGCTCGCCTAGTCAGAGCAGGGCCAGTTGGAGGAGATAGCCCAGGACTATTTCCACTTTGGGTTTGAATCATAGAATCACAGAATGGTTTGGGTTGGAAGGGATCTTGAAGATCATCTCACTCCACCCCCCTGCCATGGGCAGGGATACCTTCCACTAGACCAGGTTTCTCCAAGCCCCAACCAGCGTGGCCTTGAGCACTTCCAGGAATGGGGCATTCAAAAGTTTTCTGGGCAACACAGAGGGTGTCTTACCACCCTCACAGCAAAGCATTTTTTCCTCATAGCTAATCTAAACCTACCCTTTGTCTCAAAGGGTGCAGATTCCAGAGCCTCTCTGGGAAACCTGCTGCAGTGTTTGATCACCTGTACAGTTAAAATAAAAGTTTATATTTAACAGGATTTTTTTTCTATTTCAATTTGTGCCCTTTGCGTCTTGTTCTATCACTGGACAGTACAGAGAAGAATCAGTTGTCTTACTCTCCCTCATGAAGTATTTATGTACACTGATAAGATTCTGTGTGGGTCTTCTCTTCCCCTGTCTGAGCAGTTTCGACTCTCTCAGCCTTTCCTTGGATGCCAGATGTTCAAGTCCCTTAATGGTCTGCACGGCTCTTCACTGGGCTCACTCCACCATGTCCGCGTCCTTGCACTCTCTCGCCCAGCCCAGACCCAGCACTGCTGATGTGTGTCCCATGTGCTGGGCAGCTCCTCATCCTGTGAGTGCTGTTCCTTCTAGTGCCACCCAGGATGCTGTTGGCTGCCTTTGCTGCAAGGACTCATGGCTGGATCTTGTTTGCCTTGCTGTACTCCATGATCCTCAGATCTTTTTCTGCTAAGTTGCTTCCCAGCCGATGGCCTCCAGCCAGCTGGTGCACGGGGTGTTTCCTCCCCAGTTGCAGGACTTTTCATTTCCATTTATTGAACTGGTTGAGGTTCCTGTTGGTCCATTCCTCCAGCCTGCTGAGGTCCTGCTGATGGCAGCACAACTCTCTTGTGTATCAGCACTCCTCTCAGTTTTGTGTCACCTGCAAACTTGCTGAGGGTACACTTTGTCCCATCATCTAGGTCATTAATATTGAACAGTATCAGGCCAGTGTTGACCCTTGGGATGCACCATTAGTGAGTTGCCTCCATCTGGACTTTGTACCACCGTTCACAACCTTTAAGTCCAGCAGTTCAGCCAATTTTCAGTCCACCTCACTGTCCATGCATCTAGCCTGTACTTCATCAGCTTGTCAGTGAAGATCTTGCGGGAGACAGTGTCAAAAGGCTTGCATAAAATTGAGATAAACAACATCCCCTGCTTTCTCCTCATCCAACAAACCAGTCATCTCATCTTAGAAGGCTGTGCTGACTAATGTCAGTCACCTTTCTATCCTTCATATGTTTGGAAATGGTTTCCAGGAGGTTTTGCTCCATCGTCCCAAGGATCAAGGTGAGCTTGACTGACCTGTAATTCTTGGTGTCCTCCTCTCTGCCATTATTGAAGATAGAAGTGATGTTTGCTTTCCTCCAGTCCTGAGGAGCCTCCCTCAATTGCCATGACCTTTCAAAGACAAAAGAGTGGTCTCACAATTATATCAGCCAACTGCCTCAGCATTCAGGGGTACATCCCATGAGGTCCCATGGACTTCCGTGCATTCAGTTTATAAAAGTGTTCCCTAACCTGGTCTGTTTCATTGAGAGTGAGTTTGCTCTGGTCTGGATTTCCCTCCTGGCCTCATGGACCTGCCATTCCTGAAAGCAAATCAGACTGAGGCAAAGTCAGCGTGGAGAATTTTGGTCCTTTATCACCCAGTCCTGTTCCCTTACTGTCTGTGCTGCAGACCTTGGTCTGTGTCTGTGTGTGTGTTTACTTGTGGGCTCCTTTCCAAACAAACAAGCCTGAGTTTTGTGCTGATTTCCCAGACAAGCTTTTCCTGTTCGTGGCTCAGGATGTCAGCCAGCTTCCCCAGTGAGCCAGCGATTCAATTCCAGGGGAAGTTCAGCTTGGGTGAAAACAAAGACAGCAGTACACATTTTTCTTTGGGTTTTTAATTGCTTCCGTCTCTGTATCTGAAGCTTTTTTCTTAAAAATACTTCACTTTGCAGGTGTTGCCTCGCAGACTTTCTCTCATCATAACTTTTCTTATCATCTGTAGCCATTAAAGAGTTCAAAATACTTTTGGCAGGGGGGTTAACACAGGTGCCCTGGAGCAACTCCCATTGGGATAATTGCATTCTTTTTACTTAAAGTCCCCTTTTTTGTCAGGTGTTATCTTAGGGTTCATTTCATGTCAGGAGTTGCTGTGTTGTGCTGTGCTGTCTGCCAGAGAGGGATGTATTTCACTGTGGACTTTTCTAGGGCTGAAACTTCTGTATGCAACGTAATTTTTTTTTTTTTTTTTTATATACTGGAAGGACAATCCAATAAGCCATTTTCTTTCTTAATGGAAATTGAAATAATGTTGCTTTTTTTGGATGGAAAGAAGTGTAGGGGCTGGATGTTGATGTCTCATTGATTGTAAAGCAGAGCCATGGCTGCAGTTCACAGTGAAAATATGGGGTGATTTCAGTGCTTCTTTGACCCTCAGGAGACTTGGCCTGCAGTCCTAGTTCATCTAGATGAGTATCTTCTCTTTTTCTCACACTTGAAATCAGGATGCTGATAATTCCTGTCTGTCAAGGACGTTCTGAGCACGAATTGACTATTTTTGGACTGAGATTGTCAACTCCCTCAGTTGTTAAATGGGAAATGAGATTCAGACCCAGCGATTTCTTTTTTTGGTGCTTAATTCTCAGATGAAAGCTCTGATAAGGACCCTGAACTCCAACATGTACAAGGGTCCAGACCTGGATCACTGAAGTTTGCAGGTTCACAGGGGGTTATTTGCAGCTTGGATGAGATGTTTGCGTACCAGCAGAGGAGAATAAACCAGGTTGACACTCAGTTCTGGAGAGCAGCAGTTGTTGCTTCTGCAAAGTTTGAAGCATATGGTCTGGATTTCTGTGTGGTAGGAAAATTGAAGATGTTTGGTAAGGCTCCCATGGTTTCTTCTGGGAATTTGTGGAAGGAAATAGTAGCTGATAGGCCATGTAGCCTTTGCACGGTGAGCATGATGTCTTTGATAAGTCAGATCTCTGACACATGTAGTGCACAGGAGACCAGGGCCCATATGGTAAACCTCGATGCATTTTGTATTCCTCTCTTTCCAGCCAGTCAAAATTTGAGCTTAAGAAAGGAAATATGAAAGCAGAAATCTGACCATATGGCAACCCTAATTAAGGGGGTGATGTTAGTTTTTTCCACCTTCAAACTCAATGCAGTCATAGTGACCTCAGTACTCTTTGCTTTCCTATGGTGCATTTCAGCATGGAAAGTTTGCTTTCCTGAGCGGGGAGACTGTGAGAGCATCTGCAATCAAACACTTGTAGTTTTGTTTCATAAGAAATTATGTGCTTTCAAAATTTCTGTTCAAACTGTCTCATAGTTAAAGTCACGTTTTAGGGGGCTTTTGTGAGGAAACATGAAGGATGTATCTCCTTTAGGAGGCTGAGATCCCTTTTTTGAGTGATAACAAAAATGAGTTTTGAACTTAAATTTAACATAAATCAAGCCAATGTCTTTCCTATTGGGTTTTGAGTCAGTCTGTCTTCTGCTTGGGGCTATTCTGCCTCTTATGAAATATTCACCAGTCCAGAGAGACAGTGTGACTTTGTATAACTTGATGGTGAAGGAAAATCTGTGAGATAAAGCAGACCTCGATTCAGGTTCTGTCCCTGCTCTAAATCAGGGGATTTATGTCCTAGCTGAGTCCATAGGCAGCAAGGTGATAGTGTTTATTTACTTTCTGATCTTTCTTCTGTTGCACTTTTCCAGTGTGGCCTTGAAAAACTCTTCAATTAGCTGTTGTGGTCCAACAAAACGTATCTGGCAGAAAAATTCTTGACCAGCTCCTTTGGGATGACATAATAAGTTATGAATTACACAACGAAGGTGCTAATATGTTCCAGGTAATAGTACATAGGGTTTCCCATTTTATTCAGTCAGTCTTTGCTAAAGTCAGCGCCTCTCTTTAGATTTTTGGCTTGATTGCTGCTGCTGCACTCCTACTTTGCATAAGACAATATAAGGAGAGGGTGTAACACTGTCTTTCTCATGATCAGACCTTTGTTTTTTCCTTTTTGCGTGATTTTCCATAATTTAGATAGCTTGACAGTGTGTCTTAGTGGATTTTTAATTTTGCAGAACTTGAGTCGATTTGCTGTTGAAAAATTAACCAGTCCATGCCCTTGAAAAGTCATTGCATCTGTTATTACCTCCACATGTGATAAGTTTAAGAAAATGATTAGCAAAGGTGTCACTCATTTCTGCATGCTGTATATCAGATCGGACTGGCTGTGAAGTAGTGAACCATATTAAAGCTGTGAAATCAGCCCTGCTCTACAGGGACTACAACCAGCTGCACCAATTTTACTACTTTTTTTCCCTTGCAGATTCAGGAATGATTGGAATGGAGTTTGACAGTTTATTTACAGATTTGCTGTGACTGACAGGATGCCAGAGGGGAAATGTTTGTACTCCCTGAAGATAGTTTTTAGTAACTAAGGCTAAATATCTGACAGGACTTCTGTTATAAAACAGAGTGTGATCAACAGTTGTGTCACTGCAGAATTCAGTGCAGTTTTTCATTTAAAATACAGCTAAAAATACAGAACTAAAGCCAGCATTTGCTTTGATGTAAAATGTCCCCACAGAGAAGTGTGGCACTGGTGAATTCAAGCCTTCCAGTCCAATTCTGATCTCTCATGCCTGTAAGAAATTGGAGAAAGGAGGATGAAAACCACTCACATTCCACTTTCTTTCCTCTTGATCATTGATTTTCAAACTTAAAATTTCTAGGGTCCCTAAATTTTTCAGTATGGGACTGGACTTCTTGCATTGTAAGTTCAAGTCTCCTTGGCAACCAATGTGTTTCTCTTACGTTATGGGCTGCCAAGGGTTCATGGACCATGCACTGAAAACTTCCGTCCATGTGTGAGATGCTAAGGTTCCTTGAGGTTTAACCTTGAAATGAAGAAAGCAAAATTAATATTGTTTTCCTCCTACATTCATCCCTTGGCTTTTAAACTAGTGCAAGTGGGCTTTTTCTTTTTCATGATCTTTCTTTTTCTGATTCTCAGTGTAAATCTGCAGTAACCTAAAGTATCCTTGTGGTGTATAAAAGTCTTGTACAATGGTAATTTGAAAACAGAAACCTTTTAAAAGAAGATGCATGAGCTATATACTGTATTATGTACAATATATGGGTAGTAAAATTATACTTTGTATTCCCAGAATTAATATTAAACTTTTAGTCATGAAAGTGTTTCTTGTTCATTAGGAGCTCTTTGTTCATTTAAGAGACGCAGAAGCTTTTGTACGTTGAAAAGGTTAACTGTGCTCAGAGTAAAGGTACTTGAACAAATCGTTTTATGGGTGGCAGAGGTTGAAGGTGGGCAGATTTGTCTAGCACAGAGAAAAAATATTTTTATTAGATTGTTGGGTGTTAAGAAGTGCTGCCAACTTGCCAAATGTAATCTGAGTATTCATGAGCAAGGAATGCTGAAATATTGCAGGGGACAGAAAATAGGCACCTGAGTGCCAGTGTCCTTTCTTGCATTTGAGACAGTCCTACTGGTTATGTCAAGTGTCACACATTTTAGTAGGGTTATTTTTTTCTTAATTTTGTTGTTTTTCTGGCTGTATTGATAACCTACTGCAGACTGTATTATTTGCTCCATGTTTTTGTTATAATAAGTCTGTGCATCAAGGAAGAGATGTAGAGCACAATGAGTGAAGAATAAATGAGAAAAGGCAAAATGAGCCTTTCTCAGTCATGATCTTCTAGTGAGTAAGTCCCTTTTTAATATTGATATGTGAAGAATGGCTTACAGAAAGACCTGAATACACTGTGCTGTAGCACAGCTCTAGGGAAAATTTCTCTGGCTCTCTGTTATCACCAGGCTGAGCCCTTCTCCCCAGTGATGAGCTTCTTCCAATGCACTCTTTACTCTGGATGGTGCAGGTTTGACAGCTGAATTCTTATCTGCATTTTTTAATTGTTGGTAGTAAAAAAACATCATTCTGGGAACAGAGACTGGCATCCAGCTCAGCCCTTTCCTGGTGAATTCTGTTTTCATTAGACTGTGTGGCCATGGCTATTCTGGGCCTGTGGCTCTGGCAGTCCTGCCTGCACAGTGACTTTTCTGTAGTGGCAGAGTGATGGTTTTCTCTGTCTGCACTGCTGTTTTCCATGCAGTCAAGGAGTTCCTCAGGGAATGGGAATGGTAGTTAACCTATTCCTATGTCTTGCTATCCTGACTATTAGAACCTTTTCTTGCAACAAATCCAACTTTGGTGTGTCACAGCTTAATACTGCCAGGCTTCCTTGTGTCTGTGCTGGCGGTGGAGTGGCAGAGTGATGGTTTTGTGTCTGCACCATTGTTATCCTTGCACTCAAGCAGTTCCTTGGGGAATGGGAATGGTGGTTGTGGCTCTGTGGCTCTCTGGTGCCTTTTAGGACTTAAGAAAAGCGACCAGAATAGTTAAGGAACGGTTGGTGACCAGTGTGCCTGGTATTGTAGTTGAATTTCTTCAGCAGCTGGATTATGTTATTAAAAAAGGATTAGATGATATAGCAGGAATGGAGTGCTTTGAGATCAACAGCAGAGCTGTGAACTGGAATCATGAGCATTACTAAGACTGTCATCCAGTGCCTAAAGACAAAAGTATAATTACCATGAGAAGGTCATTTTTCTAAGCAAAGGACAGTTGTAAACTGCCTTTACCAGGAAAAAAATCAGTATTTGTTGCATTGCATCATTGAATTATTCATCAAGATCAGACACTTTCTTGTTCAATTTATTTTGTCATTTTCTTCTAGCTTATTCTCAGCAGTTTGGATGAAAATATAACACAGTAGCACCTGCTTACAAGAGACATTCAATTCACTGGATGTCTTGATTGGAAAGACATTTGCTTTGGTCCAAGGTAAAATCAAATGCTCTTTGTTTTAATGGGATATTCATGTTTTATGGACAGATAGCTAGAATTGGTGTTATGATATCTTTCTGTTAACCTGGTCTTATTATTTTAGTGAGTTATTTCAGACCCTTAATTTAGAATAAATGAGCTCATGGATCAGGTCCTGCATCTTTTCTTCTTTTCTATACAGCCCGTGTTGAAAAGAGTGTTTTCCCAGCAGTAAGATTTGATTGTCTAGAAAGGTGTAAACGTTCTTTTTTCTGAAACTGCTTCATGTGTATAGGTGAAAATAAAACTCTCTTAGGAAATTCCAGGCATGGTTAGATTGTTTCAAGACCCTGGTCAGAGTACTGAAATGAGTAAATAATAATTTCTCTGTCACTTCACAAGCTTTCCTTCTTATACACACATATATAGAGAAACTCAGAAACACGAAGATGAACAGAATCTGCCCCCATATGTTCCTCTCACCATGATCCCTTTTCTTCTCTTTTGTTGCTTTCCCCCATAATTTACTTCGTTTGCATATTTTAGTGTTTCATACCATGGTGCCTGAGTCAATTTTCTTTTGAATAATTAAACAGGTACATGCCCTTGGAAAGTCATTGCACCCTTTATTGCCACTAAATGTGTTAACTGTGAGGAACTGGGAAAAGATGTTGTACATTTTTGTTGACTGCTGTTTTATGTGAGGATTGGATGTGAGGTAGTGAAAGGGACTCAGAGAATATGTTGGATTTTGGTGAACCACATCTCAGGTACCCAGAGGATGTACCCAGAGTGGAAAACCTTATCCTTTTGCATTTGAAAGGAAAATGTGAGCAGCCTCTTACTTTAAAATAACAACAACAATAATGATAATAAAAATAATAATTAAAAAATTAAAATTGATTGATAAGAGTCAGGGGCTATTCAGTGATGTCTCATACTTAGCTGGGGCTGTGTTTCAAGTAGTGGAAAAATTTGGCCTTTGCAGAAGAAAATTCAAAGAAAAGAATTGGCCCTAAGTCCTCTGTATTGTGTTTTTGGGAGAAGGGGAAGAGAGAGGGAATGGACAGGAGGAATTTTTCAGCTTTTTAATGAAGGTAGCTGAGACTTCTCTGGAGGGATGACAAAGGCAGGTGGGGATTGGGGTGGATAACACACTCTGAGCTGCTCTGGGGAAGGCTGGGTTAACAGGGAAGTTTCTGTAAGCAGTGGAGAGCTCCAGGTTCTCATTAAAATCCAGAGCCAGGTGAGCTTGAGCATAGCTGTGCTGCAGATGCAGCTCTAGCAGTGATATTATAGGGATTTGTTAAAATTGTGCTGGCTTGGATAAATGAGTCACTGTTTCTGTTGTAGGAACAAGGAGCGTGCGCCAGGGTAGGCCAATGACAAAATGTGCTTTGCCAAATTGCATTTTATTTTACCATTGTCTGGTAGCCATGCTTTACTTTATCTAGAGAATACTCTTAATTGTAAACATATTTCAGTGTCTTTGGTCACTCTAAATGACATTAAAATGCTGGTTTGCCTTCATTGCTCATTCAAGCCCTACTCTTTACGATTAGGGTGCTAGTAGAAATTTATATTGATTTCTATGTGGGGGTTTATTCCTTAGGATAGGACATATCTCTGCTTAAATGCTACAAAATAAACCAAGGCAGTTTTTGTTTTTTAATGCCAGCAGATAGGTTTTTGGGATTGTGTGGCTCGTTACTCAGCGTGCAGTGAGAGCCAGGGAGAGATCCCAGCTGATCCCTGCGGCCAAGGCAGCTGCTGAACTCCAGCTCTATGGCAGGGAGGTGAAATCTCTTCTCCAGCTGTCAAAGGCAGAGAATTCCTTTAAAACATAAAACTTCTGCTTGGTCAAGCTTGAGAAAAAAGTGCAGACTGCAGCTTATGTTTCTGATGTGTGAGTTGATTAATAAGCGTAGAAATAGGAGGAAAAGGTTATGGCAGGGTGGGTTTGGGTTCAGTGCAATTCATAGTGATTTTTCTCTTTCCAGAGAAGAGGGACTCCATCCATTGATACAGTTCTCTTCTCTTGGCCTTTGGAAGAACTTTCCGTAGAATTGCTCAGCTGTGGCTAAAATATCCCCATGTCAGCATGGCTGGTGTGTTCAGCCAAGTGCTGGATGAAACACACCTGATTTTGGGGTTCATCAGTGGGAGAAAACATGGAGAGTATGGCAGCAGTTTATAAAAGAGCAGCCCCTTGAGTTATGGAGATTAACATCTCAGGGAAAGCTACAGGCACAAAGCATACCTAAATAATGATCATTGGTTAAAAGGCATCAGTGCCTTGGAGATAAAGAACTGCTATAGATTGTCAAAGAGATTATCAAAATCCCTCAAACCAGACAGTGTTAATGATGCAGATCATGAAATGTGTGGTGACTGAGATTTGAATGTGTGTTTTGATATGGATTGTATGATCACTCATCAAAGGATTCAGACCTGTTGTTTTTTTAAGATTATTTTCTTTACTATCTGAATCAAATATGTCAGCTCGGCAATCTGTGGCAGGTTAATTGAAATGCAGTGAGAGTGCAAAATCTGAATCAAGCATGAGGTTGGCAAACTTTGTTTATCCTTTTATTTATGCAGGTCTCTAAAAGTAACCACTTGGGGACAGTTGGTGAAATTAGTGTGATTTTCCATCCTTCCTCAGATAGGAAGTATTTGGGCCATAAAGGAATAATTTCAAGGATGTCTTATTTGGCTGGATTGAGTGAAGGTATATCAGGAGCTTTAGGAACATTTTATTATTAGTAGCATTGTAGTTAAGTTTCAGTAGCCAGTGATGGACTTCATCTGACTTGAGTGAAATTCTGCAAGTGGCATGCCAAAAATATTTTGGTAATTTTTGTTGTCTCCTTTTTCCTCAGAAATGATTATTTAATTATACTTGGTGACATTGAGTGCACATTAGAGGGAGGCATTTATGATGCTCACTAAAGCAAAGGGTATTTCAGGTTCATCCTTTGTGAGCTGTTCTTGTTGTTCTGCCAAATCCATGTGCACCCCCGCCTGTCAGAAGCCTGTGCCACACCGTGCCAGAGTTTCTAATTGGGCTCCTGCCTTTAGGTCAAGTGATATCCTCAGACACCATCAGCAGGAGAAAAACAAACCCACCAGACATGAATTTGTAAAAGTCTCTGAATTACAGTGCGAGGGGCTGAAAATGTCCTTTCCTTCTACTTAGCTGGACCTTTGGTTCCCATTGCAATGGACTCTGGGTCTTTAACTTGCATGGATTGTATGGGAACATGAGGGCAACAAAGGATGGTTCAGGTATTAGGATGATACACCAGGTCCATGTATGCACAATGCAGCTGCAGGGGATTGTAATAAGAATAGGAGTTAAAAAAGCCCTTTGCCATCAGAAAGTCCCCACTTTTCAGTGGCATGAAGCTATTCATGTGTGGGAGCCTGTGTTTGTACTGAGGGGTTGTATTGTTCAGTACCCAACAGTGTACCCTTCCTAGATCTAATATTTCATTTAAAAGCAATTTGCCTGAATAAAATAAAATATGCATGATGGGTGAACACAGATGAGCTCTGTTAATGTATTCTAATTAACTTGCTAAAAATATTTTAAAATCTTAATAAGCTTAAAGAGAATTTCTGATGATCAGATGCAATGTTAATGAGCATGGCATAAAAACATAAGAAGGTAAAGTGTAAAGCTGATTGGCAGTTGCAGTGCCGGCTGTATACCTAACACTTGGGCAAAAGAGAGATCTTTGGGTTAAATTTTACCTTTTGTCTTGGTAGCTAATTTCTCAAGATCTATTTCTAGAAAGCTTAATGAGGAAAACATTAAAAAAAAAAAGAATTTACCTGTTTGATTTGGGGTGTAGTGGGTATTTTATTGCTTAATTATACCTTAGAAAAACATGCTAAGGACATTTATAATGAAGTATCTGTGTTCTTTGTGTGTGGGAGAATGACTCTTTTCCTTTTATATATGCCATAAATCTCAGATTGTAGTCCTTTTTCTCTCCAGGCTATTAGGTTTCTGCAGACTGTATTTCATTCCTTAGCACCTTTAGTTGCTTGGCAACAACATCTGATTTACATGAACCCAGCCCCGTGAATGAATAGTTACCTGGAACCTTTCTGTGCAGAAACCCTGAGAAACGTAGCAGTTCTCCCATTCTCCATGACAATTATTAGGAAATATTAATTGCTTCTCTCTATTCATCTTTCCATAGCCTTTGTTTTTCAGTTAAAGGGGAACAAACTGTATTCTCTGTTTAGTTCTAGCCTGCCAGAGGTCACACAATTCATTTATAAATAATCCACTTGGAAAGGAGGAGGTTTATTAATAACAGAAGGCTTTAGTGGTGCTCAGAGACCCAGCTGGTACAAGTGGTCCCCAGTGCTGTGTTCTTTAGGTACAGAAAGAATGAGTTCAGAGGAGTGAAGTAACTCAGCACAGTCACATAGAGCAGGTCAGCGTGATTTTTTTCTGTGAGTAGGTCTGGTATGGTTTTTAGGGAGAAAAATGTTAACTCCTCAATTTATTTTCTTCTCTTCTTGATATATGGAACTTAATTGAACAATCAAAATAAACAGATTTTCTGCCTCCTCAATTAGTGTTTGGTGAGCAGTTACACCCTCCTATCAATTAATTTTATTCTTGTGAAGTACTTTTCAACCTGTAGGTTACTTCTATTGAGAGGAGTAGGAGGTATGAAAGAGAAAAATCAGGAAGAAAAATTCTTCAACAGCACTGAATGCACACAAACCAGTCTTCCTTGACTAGGAGTTGAAAAGCTACAGGCAATACTTGTGGATGCCAAAACAGTTGTAATAATTCTTTTGAAAAAATGTTTAAAGAAAACACCCAAATTGCCTTGTTTTGGAAGTTCTTTTCTGTTTTTTATCCAGCTTATCCTTTGCAAAAATAAAATGTTGCTTGGGCTTGCTGTTTTCTGTTGCACTTCCAGAGGCTTTTATTGCTGTTGTTGATAAGACACAAAGGCTGGTGTGGAGGGAAGCAGAGCAGACCTGAGATCTGGTAGAGATCTGCTTTGCAAAGCTAGATCCCAAACTGATTTTTCCCCCAAGTTTGTTGTGCTTTGGGTTTCTCTAGAATCAAAATACTTGATAGCATGTTCTTTCCTCTCATCACTTGAGTATCATTCAAGGTCAGGTCATTTTCACCCTGTGCCTTTTAATTATATCCCGTGGCTTTAGGTAATGCTGAACTTGCAGCTCATTATTATTATATTTTCTCTTGTGGACATGTCTTGCTAGTGATGCTCATACTCTGCAGATTAACTAATGCAGAATTGAATGCATTTGTGATCTTAGTAATGAAGAGGCCTTTGTTCTATTCTTGGTTGTTCTTCTGATTTTGTGTGACCTTGGGTGGCTCATTTATCCCCTTCCTTGCTTTTCTCATTTTAACCTTCGATGGATGGTGTCATATGTTGATTTGCCAACATAATTTTCTGTTTCCCTCAGAAGATTTTCAAGGCTGCATATTGCTGTATGAGGACAAATCTTTGTTAAAAATGAAACTGTGTTGTGTTCCTAAATAACTCAGTAACAAGCATTATTTACTGATGTGTGATCTGTAAAGCCACATGTGGCACTTATACACATCAGAGTTGTGATAGGCATGGGAGGGTGTGTATTTTGCCGAGTTTCAAGCACAAGTTTCTCATGTGTCAGAATACTTTGAGGAGATACTGAGCTGTGCTGCAATGCTGCCTACAGAGCACATTGTAAAAAAATTGGTTTTAGTCAGTGGAGAATGCCTAAGGTAGCAGTGACCTTTTTATTAAAACTATTTTTTGGGAATATCTTGCATGTTCCTCTCTCTGGGTGAATGTCTCACCTTCTTCTGGGACCTGAGCTGCAGAAATTGTCAGGCTTGCCAGAGGCATTGGAATGTAGCTCAGTGCAGGGCTCTCCAAAACCCTGGGCTCTCTGTGATGGGGACCACAGGACACCTGACCTCCTCTCACATGGCACTGCAGAGCGTGTGCCTGTTGGAGCTACAGATATTCAGAGCCAGAACATTCTCTCCAAAAAGTTCTCCCAGGCAGTTTTCCAGTGCAAGATTCTCTGTGATTTATCAGGGGTTTTTATAAACTGGTAAATATCTGGATAGGCAAACTGACAACATGCAGTCAGACACTTCTGGGACAGACATTTTTAGTGCTTTTAGTATCTTTTTTTGATAGTGGTTTCAGAGGTGAAGACATTTCTGCAAGGCAATGATATTAGACCAGCAGCACTAAGCATAAGTAGTTTGTGGTCTTGAAATTATGCCTTTTAATGAGTGGCAAAACCTAATATCTTTAGCTTACCAAAAAGAAATACAAGATGTAATTTAATTGTGGTCTGTAAAGTGCCAACATGTGAAGGAGAAACCTAATTTTAATAATAATGTTTTAACTGGAAGGCTAAAGCCACAAAGATCAAGTGACTAGAAGTTTAAAGAATAAAAATATAAATTATGGGAAGAGTGCAACTATTTAAAGGTATTAAACATGCAAACGGCCAGTAGACACAGTAAATTCTCAGTCACTTTAGCTGAGGTTCTGTGTCAGAATTTCTAAGGTCACCGTAGTTCAGTGATTACAAATCTGGGCTCTGGGATCACTGTGTGGAAGTTTTGTGATCTCGTTTAGGGAAATGGTCCACTCTGATCTTTTACTGTTTTGGAGCTGTCTGCAAGTAGGTTATTAAAAAACTGGACGTGATGGCCAGATTTCAAATGCCTGGTTTGGATCTCCTCTCGGTTTTGTTTTCAGACTGGTACCACCTGCTTCAGAACATTTTTTGAGAATCAGTTAATTTGTCACATTGGTTCCAGATTTCTTGTTTATTTGCTGAACGACAGGAATTCTGAAGTGGAAGGTGAAGGTAGAGGTGTTGCCAAGAGTCTATGAATAATTGTGGAAGCATAGGGTAAGTCAAAACAGGTTGTTCTTTGTTAGGTTAAGCCTTTAATTGGAGCCTTGGCTGCTTTATAGATGTTTGAACAACTGCTGAAAAATTTTTGTGGTTATTAGAATTTTTCCCCAACACACAGTTCTTATAATACCCAAACTTTGGGTAACAAAAGAGGAAAACTGAGTGGCCAAAAAAAAAAATTAAACCTGAGGTAAGTGGTCACATTGGTACATGAATCCTTTTTATCTTACTACTTCATTAAATATATTACTTATTTTTTCTTTAATGAATTGATCCAGAACTTAGAAATTAGACAAGCAGGAGATAGCAAGGTTCATTAAATTGCTTCTAGTAATAATGTCTTCAGGAGAGGACTTCTCCCCAATTCATTTTCAGTATTTACCAAACAGATTTTAAGTATTCATGGAAATATAGAAAGGCTTGGGTTGGAACTAACCCCCCTGCCATGTCCCTCATCTCTTTCCTTTCAGAGAAATTTTTGGTCTGAATCTGCTGCTTTTCTTTTCTCTCTTGCTGTAAACTCTAGTGCTGAGCTGTGGATTATTTTTTTTTTAATACCTTACCTTTGGAATTTGTCCCAGGCTTCATCATAATATTCTGTCAAATAGAGATCAGTGTCTAAAAAAAAAAAATTAAAAAATCACTGTGAATTGATAAGCAATTGCAGCTCTGCAGCATTTCTACAAGAATTGCAAATATTTCAGAGGCCTTGTTGCAAGCGTGTCAATGTATATGTTATAACAGTGTTATGACTATTGATCTGCTTGTTCCCAAAGAACTCTTTACCACACATGTACCAAAGTTTTCCCTGCAGTATAATTTTGCTAAAGTCAATGAAGTTGAATTGTATCTTGAGTAGATTTTGTTTCCTCTGTGGTAGCTCTTGGGCTGTGTGTGTATTTTTTTGAGGTGATCTGCAGTAATTTGCACTGCTGCTAAGAGATAATTTATGTGTGTGTTTTTCTTTGTTTATTTCTTCCTGAAATCCATCAAGGAGAATGCTTTGAGTCAACATTAAATTTTAAATTAATCTCTGAACTGACCAAGACTAAGAGCATTTTCGGTTAGGTAGTTTGGTGTCTTTAAGCTTCTGGTTCTGAAATACTAAGTTTTGTCTTGATTGAAACAAAGTCTTAGGAAAGCCAAATTTGGCATCTTCATGAAGAACAATTTCTTGAGAACATAAGGTGGCCTGTGACTATCAGTGGCATATGAGCCTTGGTTACTATACTGTTCCTACTCTGTTTCAACTTAGTTGTTGATCCTCTGCTCATTTTAGTGGTGTTATTCTTGCCTTCCAGCAGTGTGAACAAGAAGAATCATGCCTGGTCTCCCCCACATCATTGTAGAGACTTTATCTATGTAAGTAGCATAAATGTTGAGAATATTAGGCATATTTGTCATTGCTGCTGAGAAATCAAGGCTTTTTTCCCCTCTGTTGAATTACAGCTGATTTAATGGTAGCTCTACTACAGTGGCCTCAGAGGGTGATGATCAATTCTATCTGTAAAAGTTGTTTTTCTTCCCCAGGCACTGCATTTAAAAAATAAGACTAAATTTTGTGTCTAGAAAATTTCTGAGAAACATTTGAGCAACCCTCAGTGAAATTAAAGCATGTAACAATATGTATGAAAACTTGTTCACTTGCCAGTTAGAAAGCAACCATCATCTATGGCAAACCTGGCTCGCTTTTGTCAGTAATAAATTAGCTGATGCTTCAAAGTGTAAGTCAGAAACACTTCTAAAAAATAGTTTTTGAACGGCTTTTACTTGGGCAGTTGTATTTGTCTAAATTAAAAAAAAAAAAAAAAAGAAAATGGAGAAAACGGGTGTATTCCAGTTTCCATTACTTTTGCCTCATTCACGTAGATATTGTTTAGGACCCAATCTTAGAACTCTCAGGGACTTAAAAGGCCGTATTTTAAAGGGTTTAGAGAAGAGAAATCTTTTACCATAGCGGGAGTTAAATTTCAGTGTCTTTATATGAATAAAGAAAATTAGCATGAATTTTGGAAGAGTTAATAAGCAAGGAGGATGATTTTGTAACACTTGTTTGATAAATGGGATAAAATAACCATATATTTTTGTTATGTTTTGTTTTGTTTTGTTTTTTTCTTGAATGGAAAGCTAGCAAATACTTTTTTTTTTTTGAAATTATAGTGCTTGAAGTTAATCAGAGAAATAAAGGAGGGGCTGATACTTTTCTTGTTGCTTGCAAATTGTAAATTGCAGTTATTTGCAATCATGCTTATAACTGGCGTGGGTTCATGTGCATAATCAGCTGCTTTTTGAATACATGTTCTATTGTTCTGTTTTATTTATGGATTCAGTTGTGATGAGAAAGATGTTATGAAGCTGTTTGGATGAATTCTTGGAATTGTCTTTTAAGAGTTTTGAAAGTCAGAGGGTGCCTGGAGTTTGGGGTACAAACCACGGCTGTGGGTAGCACTGACAATTTAGATGAAGAAATTGAAGAATTTTCAGCTTCAAAATGGAAGGTCAAATTCTGGTTTTGGACTTCGAGGTTCATGAACCAGCAAAATTTTGTACTGACATAGACGCACTGTTTCTGTGCAGTTGAAATACAGCCAGATCCAAAAGCCCTGAGGTCAGGAGTCATCCCACCTATTTCAGCATCTGGATCTGTTACCAGTCTGATCTGACCCACTCCTGGTAGAACAGGAGGCTGAATTTCTACCTCCAGTCTCCTTGCACGAATGATGTGGCAGAAGACTTTTGGTAGTAATTATCAGTGTTAACCTTCTGCTTGGTGCTATGTTTATCGTCACAGAATCATAGAAGGCTCTCAGTTGGAAGAGACCCCCAAGGATCATCGAGTCCAACTCCTGGCCCTGTACAGGACCATCCCCAAGAAGCCCACCCTGTGCCTGAGGGCTTTGTTCAAATGCTTCTTGAGCTCTGTCAGGTTTTGTGCTGTGACCACTGCCCCAGGGAGCCTGTTCACCTCTGGGTGAAAAACCTTTTTCTAACATCCAACCTAAACCTCCCCTGACACAACTTCAGGCCACTCTCTCAGATCCCATCTGGTCACCAGAGAGAAGAGATCAGTGCCTGCCCCTCCTCTTCCCCTCACAAGGAAGTTGTAACTGCAATGAGGTCTCCCCTCAGTCTCCTCTTCTCCAGCTGAACAGACCAAGTGCCCTCAGCCACTCCTTACACAGCTTCCCCTCAAGGCCCTTCATCATCTTCATTGCCCTCCTTTGGACACTCTCTAACAGCTTTATACCCTTCTTGTATTGTAGCATCCAAACCCACACACAGGCCTTAAGGTGAGGCCACCCCAGTGCAGTTATGTGCCAGCACCATCAGAGGGGATGTCAGACTGCTCTGGAAAGACTCATCCTGTGTTACTGGTTCCAGTGTCTCACTTGCTGAATCCACTTAAGCATGCTCTTTGAGCCTGCTCTTTATAAAATCTTTGGTTTTCCCTCCACTTTTGATCTCAATCTTAAATAGCTTCCTTTTGTGGGAAGACATCAGTTCTGTGTTTGCAAATATACTGTGATGCAGGACTCCAGTCTTTTTGGGACCACTGACAATGCTGAACATATATAATCGTGATTTCCCTCTTTTCTCAGTGATAGGTTTTTTTCTTTTTCCTATGTACCTTTCTATGAAAGCAATATTTTGGCTGAAAGCAAGAGACAAGAGATGAACTTTAACATCACTCAGTTCTTGCTGGATCTCTGTGGAAGGCACAATGAGTATTTTTGTGTGCACAATAACGTGCACAGAGTGTGCTGCCTTCTAAGCCTTGTGTGGGAAAGTGCCTTTTGATCAGACTTCCCACGTAAACAAACTTCTTTACTTGGGTCTCCCTCTCTCCTCCTGTCCAGTGGGAATCATTATTTTAACTCTATTTTGTTAGGTCAATCACCACGTTCCACAGAAGAGAATAGATCTCCAGAAGATGTGCATGTGGCAGAACAACACTGTGCCATGTGCAGCTGCAAACATAGGGTTTCTAGATAGGGTTAAAATTCAGCATCAGCTCTCTAAAAAATAATTAGTTTTTCAATAAGAAGGAAATAAACTGGTTGGTTAGGTACTATGCAGGGAGCTTTTAATTAAAAGATGTTTAAATCTGATTCTCTCAACTGTCAAGGAATTGAATTCATGAATTATGTTTGCTACAGTTGTTGTTGTTGGTTTTTTTTAGTAACACTGTGAAGTTCTCTTTGTGCAGTGCTGTAGGGGATGGATGGTAGCTCCTGACAGATTCAAACACAGCTGGCTGAGAACACTGCTGGTGATGGATGAACAATGTCTCTGTTAATGCCTTTTATACATAAATGATGGGCTTGCTTTATTTATTTATAAGATGTATCCAATTACACATCTCAGAGCAAATGTCCACTGTTCAGTAAAGCACACAATATTGGCATTAAAAAGACAGTCCCTAGAATCAGTGATCAATGCATTTTCCTCATTCTCTGGAGAGAGACTGAAATAAGAAGTAAACCTAAAATTCAGCAAATTCAAGTTGTTCTTTTGGGACCTAATCCTTGTCTGTAAGAAGTGACCGAAACTCAACAAGGGATGCTGTTGTCTCTGCTCTGACCACTTGCAGAGCACCACACTCACCTGAGATTTTGCTTCCATGTGGCCTGGATGGATCAGTCCCACCTGTAGAGCAGCTCAGAGTCTGTCATCCCACAGTGATGGCTGAAGTTCACTTGGCTGTAACCTGCTGGGATGTGTTTTGGTGAAGTGAGCCATCCTAATTACTCAAAGTGGAGGAGAATGAATGGTTTTGCCCTTCATGTAGCTTCAGCATAGGGTTTTGAGTGCTTTTACTGTGTGTCTGTGTGTGTTTGTAGTCATGAGTGGATCCAATTTAGAACCTGAGCTGTCTAACCAACTGTAGAAACTCCACATTGTAAATTAAGTTAGTTTGTTTTATCAAGTAGGTTAGGTATATTCTGAAATAATTCTTGGTATTTTGCTACAAAAGAATTAGTCTGGATTAAGGTGGGTGTGCAGATAGCAGCATGTTAAACAATTTTAGACTTGAGATCTAGTTTGGCCCCTCGGAAGACACCTAACTCAACTAATAGTGGCATAAATGCATGCTCATATATGGTTTGTATAAAATAGCAAACGCACTGTAAATTCATCCCTACTTTTCTGATAACTTATTGATATAGAAGTGGCTTGAATTACAGTTACGGCACGAATTGATAATGTAGCCAAAACCTGAATGTTCTGACTTAGCAAGAACTCTCCCCTCCATTCCTGGATTCCAAATGCAAACATTTGGGAAGTTGTGGAGCAGAAGCCCTGAGACAGAGAGCTGGCATGCAGATGGAAGTGCAGGAAGCAGCTGAGCTGGGATGTGTTTGCTGTTCTCACAGGGGTGGTTGCTGTTTGGCTTTGGCACTTTTATGTTGTCCTCTGTTCTTTCCTGGTGGTGGAAGCCCAGCAGTGGGTTTGGCCCATTTCCAGAGGCACTGGAGAGCAAGCCTTCCTTATTCTTTGGTTTGAACTGCTGGGAAGTGTAGCCACTGTGTTTGTTTCTCATTCTGTCTTGCTGGCTGTCTCTGAAATGTGGTGTTTTCACGTTGGATTTGGTAGTTCCACAAGAATTTATATTCGCAACAAGGTTTAGCAAGCCAGAATTGTGACTTCCAGGCAAATCATTTAGACTTCGGTTTGGTTTCTAGGAACAGAGGCTTACTAGTTATTTTTCACTGGTTTTTGTGCTATTATGTTGTTGTGATAATCTTGGCAGGAATCTGTCACTCTGTGTTCGTATAATTGAAACTTGTTTTCCCTGAGGAATCGCTCTGCTGTTTGTTTTATTTGTTTACTGACATTGACAGAGATCTTAATGGCTTTTAAAACCCAATTTGTGCATCACTGAATATCCTCTAAAGAGGAAAATAAAATTAAATTTATCAGTAAAATAGGGTCCCCTCATGCAATGCTTTGTTTGGGTCTTGGGCTCCACCTGAGCACCCAGATGGGGGTCTGGAAATGGTGTGGTGAGCTACATCTTCTGATTATTTCTAATTCTGTCTTCGGGCCTTTTGTCATTAAGATACTTGAAAGGATAAATGACAATAAGGTATTTAGGGCATCAGTGTAAGTTGCCCAACTTTGCCTTGTGAGAAATAAATTATCTTTAGCTTTTATTAAAAAGGAAGTTAAGATAACAAAACAATAACCACAGTGAAATTTCCCTTTTGGGAGGGTATACATGATGGTATCACTTGTATTATTTGTCATAAATCAGGGTAATTAAGTGTTTAGATTTTTTTTTTTAATGTATGATATCGAAGTGATTATTCATTTATTTTGTTTTAAGCCTTTGAAGAACTTCAGTGAGACCGTTTGGACTATTTATGTTCATAATGCCTTGCTGAATTGTGATTATGGATAGATGTATGTTTTGTTGCATGCCGTGCTCCAGAGGAGCATGCACACATAAATGATGAGGCACAGGGCAGACATTCAGGAATGTAGAAGAAAGGATGGATTTCTTTAAGCCTAAAGAACACAGGATATTTTTTTTAACTATCCCAAAGCTGTGGGTTTGCACTGGATGAAGATTCAGATTTTTTTTTTTATTTTACTGAAGTGATTTAGTCCATCTCTAATTGCCTTTTGACACACTTCCTTGTCATTCAAGCACACAGGGATTGCCCAGGTTTCAGTGAACTCTGACTGTGAACGTCATGAGGAGATAAGTTTGGAAAATACTGCTGATTTTAAAGGTTATCTGTCAGTTTGTATATATACAGCTATGAGCCAAACTAATCTGACCTCAAACCAGAGCTGTAATGTAATAACACTGCCTTTCTTTCTGTGTATCTCCTTTGCAAATCTCTCTGACATTGATAGCACTATAATAATAATAGATCTGCAGTATTTATGTTGCCACTTCTAAGGAAGTGTTCTAATTTGCCTTGGAAAAGTGGGTAATTAGTGTTATCTCCTTTTTTACAGAAGGTAAATTAGAGGTGCAGAGAGAGAACCCTGACTCCCATCTCCTTGTTCTCACTGCTTGGTTCAGTAGTACAAGTCTTGACCATATGCACTTTCAGTCTGATTTGTAATTTTATTGCATTGCAGTGCCTAGAACAAGGATTTTGGCTACTGGTGGCGCATCCTACAATAAAAAGATCTTACAGGTAAGTAGAAAATTAAATCCTGAACTGAACTTGCAGTTGCATCTCCATTTTTATTTTGCTGTACCGAATCCAAATCAGTGCAGCTGCAGAGGAAGGTGTGGATATGGAATTGTGACTCTGGTGCAGGTCTTTGGGGTTTTTCTTCAGGTTTAGTGTGAAAACCTTTAGCCCAGTGCTAATTTTATATTGAACTTAGAGGTTTTTTCACACTTGACTAGTTTTATGAATGTGGATCTGAAGCACTGGTGATTTCCAGGTCTCATCACTTGCATCAAATCAATCAGCAAAGAAATCAAGAAGAAACTTCTGATATAATACCTGAGATTTTTTTTGTCGTTCAGGTCAAGGTTGAACCATTGGCTGCTTTAAACTGAAGGGGAATTTTGCTGTTGTTAAACCCTGAAAAAACCAAACCACAAACAAACAAACAAACACCCTCATACAAATCTCAACCCCCTGCCCTTGTGTTACTTATTAGCATCATATCATATACTGGGAGGAGGCTACACTTTTGTATGGTCATTCCTCTCTCTTCCCAACCTCCTCTTTTGCTGCTGTTGCTGCACATCCAGCCTGGGTAAGATCCTTCATCCATCTTCTGGAGAACAGAGGACCGTGTGCTCTCTGTTTCTGCCCACTGAGACTTGGCAAAACCTCGCTCACAAATGGTGAGAGGCCTCTCACCTGGCTTTCGACAGCACAAAGTGAGACATCTGGATTGGGATTCATCCTGCCCAAATCCAGTCATCTGTGATGTGATGTCTGTTTACAATCTGTCAACCCTGTAATAGTCAGGGGAGTTCCTGTCTGTTGCAGTGCAGAGGAAAACGGAGGGTGTTTTAACTTAACAAATGTAAATGTACCCCTCTGGGTGATCTGAGGAGCTTTCTGGGCTCCAAGGGCTGCCTTGACAAGCTCCCCTTTAACCACAGACTCTAACACTGACCTGGAGGTCGACATGTACACCAGAAGTCCTAATCTTGGGCCAGGTCTTATCACTGGCGATAGGGAACACAGGGTGTATTGTTTTCTAGGGATTCCAATCCCTCCCCATCAGTTCCAGAGTGTCAAGGCCAGCCTCAGCTGCACACCATTCTCTTTGACAATTGCAGTCAATTCTCTGCTCCACAAAACCTGAGCTGGATTAAATGGACGTCGAAGAGCAAAAAAGCAAAAAGCTGTTTTCTCCTAAGGCATCTAAACCACATGTGTGTGTAACTGCTGGTTGTGCAGCTGACTGGGGAGCAGCAAATTTGGCATGTTTTGCCTGCAGATGTCACTTCTCTTCATCTGCTTTGGTTACTTTGCCTAAGAATGTGACGTTGGAAAATTAACTGATTGGTTAATTGCTTAAAACATTGGTCCTTACAGGAGTAATTCTGCTAAGGGTACACCAGGAAAGATTGGATTCACAGATGAGTTTGTTTTTGAAGCTGTATTTCCAGTTTGGGTGCCAGGAGGATCTCCTTGCTGTGGAATGAAGGCAGAGAAATGAATGTTCTTAAAATATTTAATTTGGTAACATACACAGCTGAAAAATCATGGGATAGGGAGAGTGGTGGCTGGGGTGCTTGCTTTTCATATATAACAATTCAGCTGGTTTTAAAACTCATTAGAAGTGCCTTAAAATAATATGATCAATACGGTGTCATTCACTTAATTCAATCACTGGTTAATTGGTTCTTTCTTTTTAATTCAATCAAAACCTCAAAAATCATATCAGTTGCGTAAAGAATAACAGCTTCCACCCTTATCATGGTCAATTTTGGATAATTTGTTCCAGGGCTACAAAAGGCTACCATTTAATTAATCAACGTTCAGTAACTCCTATATTTTACAGCACAAAGGAGACAACTTAGGAAAATCTGTTAAAAAAATTTAGTAGGCCAGCTTTCTCCACAGTTCCAGGAAGCTTTTTATAACATATATGGTGCTTGATTAATGACCACATGGAATACAGTGAAATATCTTTAGCAGTAGAACCTCTAAGAATTTCTTTTTTGATTATTTGTAAGAGATACCACAGTTCCAAATGACTTACCAAATATATGGACTTTGAACAATTTTTATTTTATAATTGTGGTAAAAAAAAAAAGTTATTTGTTAAATTGTTAAAGTGTTATTTTTAGTATTACAGCACTTTTTAGCAATCAGTATAGAGTTGCGTTGTATGAGGCTCTGCAGAGATGAAAAAAAAATAAAAATTGTTGTCAAAAGATTGTACAATTTAAACTTAAGACAAGAAATGCCTACTAGAGATGAGGTGAAGATGCAGATGGGAAATGTGTTGAAATAAGGTGGTAGCATAGGCTGGCAGGATGGGCAGTGGGACTAGAGCTCTGTGACCTTATAATTTCCAGAGGACTTTTTAATAGATAACCATGATTAATTTTTCATTTGTCCTCTAGCATTGAAGCTCATGTGTTGCTCAGTGCTTGCTTGCAAAAGAAATTAGCCAATCCTGACTTGTCTGTCTTACCAGAAGAGAGTGTTTTAAGTGTATAAGCTCAGGCTTTCATTGAGTTCTAGTTAGCAGACAGCTACTTTCATTTAAATTGTGAAAATCAGTGATTTTCAAAGGTTTTGATTTGAAGATCCTCCACAAAATTTCAGAGAAAGAAAAATCCTTTAGAAATTTCACATACTATATATTTCTATAGGTGATATGGATTGTATCTTTTAGTTATCTTTTATGAAGCCCTGGGTTCCATCATCAGCAGGGTTATAAATTCCAGGATCAAGGTTGCCTTGCACCAATCCAAATGGTTTGGAATGCTGGACATTCTGGCCTTATTTTAGACTCAATTGCATGGATTTAAGTCACGTGAGACACTTTTTCCTTTGGCAAAAGTAATGAAACCAGCACAAGTTATATCTGAATTGTTGCCTGCTTCTTGCGTTGCTCAGCCTGAGGGGCACCTGCAGTCCTAGAAGTGATGAAACCAAAATGGAAAGCATTTGTTGACAATGTTTTTGGAAAGGAGTTATTGAACCTCCTATGTCCCTATCCAAATATGTCTTAATTTCCCCAGTTCTGTGTTGGTTTTCTAAACCTAAACTGTGGGGAAGAGCACATGTACTCAGTGGATGTGAGGTGCTGATGGTGTTGATTTCAATGCAGAATGATGTGTGGTCGAATAACTTCAGTATCTGTTGGATGCCACAATAAATTATTTGCCTGTAAAATTTTATTTATATTACTCAAGCCAACTGTCTCAATATATCTTCATAGCTAAGGTTCCCTTAAAAACAGGAAAACTGATAAATTTAGACGCTATGTAATCAGCTCCTGTGCCATTCTCCCTGCTGATCCTAATAGGATGGGAGTGGTGGAGATGAAGAAGAAAGGCTTAGCAGGCCTTCGTATTGCTGGAGGTTTATTTTTATCCAAGCTGAGAACTGAGGAGCTATGTCTGGTTCTTCTCTCCTTCCTTCCCACTTGAATCAGCCATAACATGATGGAAGAAAACAGGCTCCAGTTGTGGGTTCCTGAGCAGGTCTCCTTGCCATGATGTAAGCCTTTAGCATGGGCTGATTGTGTGAGCTTTTGAGGGATAACACTTGAACCCAGGTGCCTCTGAACTTGTAACCAAGAGATCTGGAGAGAAATGGGACTTCATTTCCTGGCTAGAGTTACCTCTGTAGCTCAGAATTAGCAATACCCTGTTGTGTGACAAGCTCAAGACTCTGTTGCCTGCAGTGCTTCTTTCCACGGGTTCCTGAGTGCTTGGCTGGGACTTGAGACAGCTGCTTGTTTTCCTGAGCAGTGATGGAAGATTTCTTTTCCCTTCGTGTTTCATGGATGCTTTGATGTTCCTCAGGTCCTGTCTGACGTGTTCAACGCGCCCGTGTTCACCATCGACACCGCCAACTCTGCTTGTCTGGGAAGTGCGTACCGAGCAATCCACGGTAAGGCTGCCAGGAGACGCTTGTGAGCAGTCAGGGAATTTAATTTCACTTGGTTAATACTTGGGATTAACGTTACTGAACATGAGGGGGGAGTAAAGCTGTGCGCATCTGACTGGAAGGTCGCACAGGTCAAAGAGGGATTTTTGTTCTTAGTACTCTTGGATTAGTCCAGAGAATATCATTGACATCGTAATTCCAAGCCTGGTGGCTGCTTCTCAACCGAGGGATGGGGTGTGGGAAGTGTTGGTACTCTCCAGAGAAGGTCTAGGACCTTCACGTGTTGAGTTGCTGCATTAATGGAAGAATGCAGCCAGCTGAAGGTGCTGGTGTAGCCTGCTGCCCCAGTTTGTGGACTGGGCTATAAACTGGGTTGCTGAAATGGCCAAACCGAACAAAAGGTTGATCCCAGCAAAGATCTGTGAGGGCAGGGATGACAGGACCAGTAATACTGCTGGCCAGTATTAAATGTATATTTATCTTCCAGCTTTTAAACATCAAGTTGAGGGATATGCATGGTGTCCTGGTCTCCGTGCACTTTCTCTTGTAAAAGCATAAATCTTGGGATACTGTTAGGTTCACCAGTCATTTTGCTTGCTGTACTACATCACTTACTGTAAAACAATGGTCCAAGCCCCACATTTTGCATGTTAATTAACTTATTAACATAATTAATGCATGCAGGTGTGTGTTAAGGGTGGGCCATCAGCTATTTAAGACTTGAATCCCAACCATGAAATTTTATTCGTGTATTTTAAAATGGTTTCTAATATCTTACAGCTAAACAATTCAAGGAGTGTGGAAATAATTGTTTAGGTCAACATTAGTTAGCCTCAGGTTTTTTTTATTAGAAGCTTTAGGATTTGGGCTTTAAGACCAGGGCAACTTCTCTACAAGTTCGTGTAAGGCATGGGTAACTTCTCTACAAGTTCATGGGTAACTTCTCTACAAGTTCATGGGATTGTAACTAGCACGGAAAAGATAGCATCAGCCATCAGAAGAAATCAGCCAAGTTTTAATTTTAGAAGCAAATTCTGCTGTCACATTATAGCATCCAAAGACTACATGCTCTCTTGCATTTGAAAACAGCACAGAAAATTGCACAACCAAAACTTGAGTTGATGTGTTTAACACACACAGCAGCCTCTCCTCTTTATTTCCAGAAAAGGCACAATGATTCTGTCAGGCCAAGTAGGCTTTTGCAGGACAGTAGAAACACTTGGATTATCTGTATATTTGAAGCCACGATGGAACCATTTGAGTCGAGTTTCCAAACTGTTTTTCTTTATAATCAAACTTTGTTGACTGCTTCAGAAGCCTCCCGGCACCTAATGCTGCAGGCAAATTCCTTGTCCTTGAAAGCATGTGAAATGTGAAGCCATCATTAAAGTTTGTGCCGATATTTTGTGTGTGGGGGAGATGTGTATTCCCTCTGCCAGTTTGGCATATGAGATGTGGAGGCTTGGCTGACAGAGCGTTTGAGCGACGATTTCGGATGCTGTGCTGATGGAGGGACTCCTCGGCTCACGTCCTCTGCCAGCCAAGCCCCAGGGGGTTTGCTGTGTGTGTTCCTAAATGGCATTTTTGATTGATGCTTTCAGCTGCCTCACTCTTGGCCAGGCAAAGGAATTGAGGAAAAGTGAGGACTTGCTAATATAAATGAAATACTGATGGCAAGGGCTCTTTAATAATATTACAATGTGCATCTGGGGTGTTTCACAGTTAGCCTGGAGTTCTTAGCAGGTGTACAGGGAGCTCCTGAAATGCTGTGATTTGCTCACAAACCAAAATGCTGTGGTAGCAGAACTCCCCTATTATTCTGCTTCCTTATGTATAAATATATTTAATAATTTGTAGCATATTTTCTTGGAAGTGTTTTCACTTCTCTTCATTTTTATGTTTAGTCACATTTTGTCCTTGTATCCCTTACTTCCACGTATTTTCACTGCTGTTTACTGTATTGTTGTAACCATAAATAATTACTGATATTGTTGAGTAGCATTTCTGCTGCTTACCTATTCCCCAGGGTACGAATTGAGTGATTGGCAAAAACTCAATCACAGAGTCCCCACTTCCCAGGCTAGCTCATAGGAACATAAGATCTTCTGCCATTTATCCTTCAATCCTGAATGCTGACCTGACCAGGGAAGATCAATATAATGTATTAATTTGCCAGGGAGTCAAGGCACATCCCTCATCGTGTTTTTTTGCATTGATCAGGATTGTGATTCTCATTGCAGGACTTGTAGCTGAGAGGAATGTGTCCTTGGCTGATGTTGTGAAATTAGCACCGGAGCCCAGATTGGCTGTTACACCCACCCCAGGGGCTGAGGAGGTGAGCAAGCTTGGGAATAACATTTTTGTTTTCATTTCCTGTCTGCTTCAAAGTGTAGTGGTTTGCTAATTCTTCTAATAAAATAGATGAATTTAGGAAAAATTTGGTTACACAATTCTTACCCCTTGTTGAGAAGACAGATTTGATTTTGGGAGATATTTGCTGTTGTAATGATAATAATCAATGCAATAATCTGATCCCACCATCCAGTTCTGTGAGAGTGAATTTTCCTAACAGGGCGTGATCAGAGAGCAAAATCTCTTCCTTAAGGGTCATAAAAAGTTATAAAATAGGTTGAATTTGGATACAGGTCAGTCAGGTTGTAACTGATAATTTTGACAAAATAGTCTGGACTTGTTGGCAGCAAGCAGCATGGAAAGAGGGGTGGTGACTGTGCTTTCTGGCTTCTTGGAAAACATCTCCAAAAATCCTTCCCGTCTGATTGTAAACAGTGGTCAGCAATTGTATATAATCACTGGTAGCTCCCACTTGGAAAACATGCCAGCTGGGAGGGTTCAGTGGGCACAGGTCTTTGGTGCCGTGCCCATCCTGTGAATTTCGGCACGTCTGAAGGTGACGCTTGTGCTTTATGGCCCACGTAGACAAAGCAGAAGAGATGGTCATTATTGGTAACTATGTGATTTCAGCCCTTGTAAAACCAAGGAAGGAATCGTTGTCTCAGGCTCTCCAGTGCAACCCTGCACGTCTCACTCTCAGCCAAAGGCTTTAGTTTACAACAGCTTTTGAAATACAATGCGCAGTAATAAATAATCAGTACAATATAGCAAGATTCCTAGAGAACATGTTTAAATAAGAAAGGTGAATCTCGCCAAGGTCTTCAGCTGTGCAAAAACTTCTTTTACATCAGCACAGCCTTGCACACTCTACCATTTATGAGATTTGGATGTGCCCTACCTACAGGCAACAAGGTTTTAAAGCTTTTATTTAAACTGGGAAATTAATGATCTGCCAAAACTACTAACTCCCAGCTACATGTGTAGAGGAGCACCAGATATCATCATGAGTAATAATAGAAATGATCATGCTGCATTGTGCCTGCCAGCGTATTATTTAATTATTAACTGAGATGGAGGAGCTCAGTAATCGAATAGAAGTCCCCTTCAGAAATATTAAGACATTGAATAATTTAAACTTGATTGATCTGATCTCATTTACTCAACCTTCCCCCCTCATTTTAAAAGATAAAATAATTAACAGCAGTGGCCTGTGCCACGTGTGTTGCAGCTGAAGCTCTCTGCAAGGAACACACCACAGGAGCAGCTCCCTGGTGTCTGCTTCAACCTCACGTCACTGCCCTGTTCCCCCCCAAAATGCTGTGTGCTGAAAAGCTGCCAGCCTGGCTGGGGTGGAGGTGGGGAGTGCTCAGAGACCTGCTTTTGACCCCCTGGTGCTGCTTCAGCTATAAAACTCAAGGGCAGGGAATACAGCTGTCACTCACAGGGGCCTTGCAAGCACCTTGTACCCCTGCAGGGGCCGAGCAAACCTGACTGGAGAGATCGCTGGGGAATTCAGCTACCTCTTTCTATTTTGCTTTCTGCATAAAATGGCCTGGAAGCTAAAAGAGTTAATTATCTCCTTCTCAATACTTTCCTTTTCCACATGGTTAGTCCTGCCTCTCCTTGCACATCTTTTTATTGGTTTTAAATGATGTACAGTTGTGAATTGTTGCCCCAGTAGATAGGAATGAATGGCAGGGAGGTAGTGGCCAAACAGCATGGGAAGGAATAACCATTCCTGCTCTTTAGCTTAGCTTTCCAGCTTCATTGCATTAAAAGCAGCTTCTTGCAATTACATATTCCACACCATTTCTTTTTTCTTCCTGCCTTATAATTTTGCAGTTGATGATGGATTCCCTGGCTAGTTTCATGGCTGTGAAACTGCAGAAAGCCAGAGGGCCTGTCAGTAATACGGTGTGTTAGCATGAACAGTGCAGTAAAAATTCATAATGCAATGAGTCAGTTTGATTCTGTTTTATACAGAGCTGCATCTCCCTGTCCATCCAATTTCATTCTGTTGAGATTAGAGCCTTTCACTTAAATGATAGTTCTTTTTATAAACTTCAAAGTCATCCTGAGGTTAAGTCCTGTCTTGCTGAGGAGCTCTTCTGAAAAAATCTGGCTCACCAATGTGAAATTCCCCCGACCACTTCTTTACATTTTCTGGATGGCTACAGCTAGATCTTGGCAGGGTGGAGAAAAAACAGGTCATAACACAGCAATCTGCTCTGGTTTCATCCTTTCTTCCTGGTATAGGTTGGAGACAACATGTGTTAGATCACTGGAGAGAGGAAAACCTCCCATAGACAGAGGTCAAATGTGACAGTTTGATGTACCTTCTCCTTCATTGCCAAGGCCTATGCCCACAGCAGGGGTTTCCAGGAACCAAAAATGCAAAAAACGTTTCTTTGATTTCTGAGGGATCATTTGTGATAATGAATGTGATTTAAAAAAGCAAGGGCAGGGCGCACAGAGCATCTCTTCTGGTTCAATTAAACTGATGGGCAGGTAAAATAGAATAAAGTCACAAGATGGGGAACATAGAGCTTGTGGTGGGCAATGAATCAGTAGTTAGTGGAAACTGAAGTCTCAAAAGTTCCAACTTGCCTGGCAACAATGTGACTTTATCCTGTAGCAGACCATCCTGCCTTGAAAAGACCATTTCAAAGAGGATGAATCCCTCTCTGTGGGTATGACCCCATAAGTCTCTTAGCTCAACCTGACTTCCCAGTATTTTTGTAGGATATGGGTATTAATCTGAGCTTGTTTCTAATTCTGTCAATCCACAAACAGGTCATGAGGTGTTCTGGTGGAAATCACTGTGGTGATAGTCTTTGGTCACTCGCTCAACCAGCTCAAGTCAGTCATCTGTGGGTTAATCTGATGAATCCTTCTTCCTTTTTTTTCAGAATAGCAAAAAATAAAGAGTCATCTCACCTCTTTGGGGCCTCCTCTCTCCCCGGAGGAAAAAGATTAATCAGAACCACTAAGCATGACAAAAATAACCAGGAGCTTCTAGAGCAATAAATACATGTTAACAGACAGGAATAATCTGTTATTCCAGCATTAGAATTCAGATCTATTTTAGTATCTATTAAAACAGGGATGGTTGGCTAGTTGGTTAATTAAGCAAAAATAAAACATGAGCGAGAACATGATTATCTGGGAGTTGGTCACTTGTGTTTATACAAGCCGTGTGCCTGTGACATAGTGCCAGATTGGTTGTGATATTGTCCTGTGGGGTTTTGTAGGGAGAAGGCATAGAGCAGCTCACTACCTCTGGATGTGTGATTTTTGATTGCATTATTGACTTTGCTGAGATGTATTAATCTTGCAAAAATTCAGGAAGGGAAAATGTAAACTTAACAGGTTTCCTTGACTTTGTGAATTGCCTTGTAAGTGGGTGGATTTATAGAAGTGACCCTATTACCCAGGAAGGTTATAATGACCTATTTATTGATTTAAAATAATTATATTTTGTTGAGTTAAATTTTGAAGGGGGGAAGTTGTTTTCTAGAATTGGTTTGGGTGGGTAATTTAGTGCCGAGTAGGTAATAATAATACAACCACAAAAATATAATAGGTATTGATAGAAGTTTGATTAAGGTGATTTGTGTAGCCAATAATTTTTTTAACCTATTAAACTGATTAAGATAGGCTTGCAGAATGGATATCTGAAGTAGAGAATGTAATTGTTTCAGGTGTGGTTCTTTGGAGAAGTCTTCAGAGTATTTCAGAACACGGTTTTATTGTTTCTGCTTTATGAGTATTCACTGTTAAGAAAGGTGAATAACTGCTATGATTTGAAAAATAAAACAACTCTTGATTTCTTAAGCAAATCTCTATGTGTAATTTGACTTTGGTTTAAAAAAAAGGAACCTTTCAAAAGTAGCAAGTGTTTGTGAGAGACTGATTAATTTTAATCTATTCAGGGTAGATTAAATGTACTTGGGTAGATTAAAATTAGATAATCATCAGCATCATCTTTGTAATTTGTAAATTTTGAATTGCTCCAGTGATTGGCTAACAGAGCGTTGCAGGAGATAGGAGGATCCATGTGGATTGTCACTTGTAGTAATAATTTGTAACTGGTTTTGCTCTTAGAAGGTGGCAGAGGGAATGTAAACAGTAAAAGCCCTGTTGAGTACATAGGCTGGTACTGTGGTGAGATTTAGTATCAGGATGATACGTTTGATTTGTTCTAGAGAACAAGGTAACATTGTATGAATGCATTTTTCAGAGAGGGCAGGTTAAATTATTCTCTGTTGTAATGCATTATTTATCATTAGCATTTTCTTTGGATAGTTGTGGGACTGTCAGCATGTGACCAAATTGTCCCAGGAGAGAAGTTTAGGGTATGTAAATGAAGCAGTCAGAGTACTGTCGATGTTGTGGGGTAGAGTATAGAGATAAGCTGGGGAAAGGGCCATAATTAAGCAAGGACAATTAAATTATGGACAATAATAAGGTTTGTGTTGTGATACATGTAATTACTTTTGTAAATATCATGGCTTGATAGATTAGGTTTGAGGCTATGACAGAAAGGGAATTTATGTCCTTGGGTTTTTATGCTTTATTCCCTTTGGACCTCAATTATAAAAATACATCTATAGAATTGCCTCAGGAAAGAGACTCCCGGAATCGCACAGGAGGAGTTGCCCAAGGTTCTGTGGAGGCACTTCAGTCGTGACAGATGTGGAAGATCACCTTCCACAGACACACCTGAGTGCACACTCAGGCCGTGCTCTGGGTTGGTGCTGTTTGGCTTTTCTTCCCTGTGTTTCATGGGAGCTGCACTGCTTCGGCCCCAAACCTCAGCTGGCGTGAAAAATACTGCTTGTGAAAAGCTTGTGGTACTGCTGCACTTATCAGCTATGATGTACTGGTGGTATTACAGCCAAATTCCCTGAGGAGGAGGAATTAAAGACTTTGCTTATGACTCTGAGCTGTGCAGCTTTTTACCCCAAAGAACAGGAACAGAGTACAGGAAATATTCTTAATTATTTGTTTGCAATTTTTTTTCATATGGTCCATAATGCAGGATTCATTTACACTAATGGCTGAGAAGCTTATTGCAAATGCCTGAATTTTCTCAATTAGCAAGCTAAGTGCTTAAGTCCAATAAACAGGAAAAGAAACTGTGTCAGTAAATGTGGTTGTTCATTTATTTTGACACATTTTAATTTAGAGTGATGTATTAACAATAATACTTCCCAGCCTTCTGGTAAATGCGTTGTGTGTATTTTGTAAAAATACTGATGGGCAAGTAATATGGAACCTACTTTCTCAGTGCCTGAGCTCACTTACCAGTGCAGCTCTGCTGTGCTGAATCTTTGCTGAGAAGCACTTAGACTTTATCAAATTTACAGAATAGCAAAGTAAGAAATAGCCAGTCTTCATTACAGATGCTTCAGTGAATAGAGGAGCTGGTTTTGTTTGAAATACTGATACTCCCAGTATAGCCATAGTTGCCTGCTCAATGTTTTGTTTACTCTGAAGTGCATATTTACCAGAAATGGGAGCAATAATATTCTTTGGGAACATGAAAAGAATATATATATATGTACTTCTCTGAGCCCTCCAGGCCCTCATGTAGTTAGTTAAAGATACCATGCTGAGTAATGTGACATTTCATAATAGTGGTGCATTTTATTTTCTAACCCCATAAATCTGCATAAACCTCCAGGATCCCAGCATCACTGTCCTGTGGAGAAGAGGAGCCAGGGCACACACATATTAAATGCCTGGCCTGGGGTCACTGAATGAGTCTGTTGCAGAGACAGGAGTGAGTAGGATTCTCTGCTTTAAGTAGTGGAAGACTGTAGGGCTCAGTCAGTGTGAGATGGCTTTAAAAACCATTTTATGATGCCTTAGCTAACAAACAGTGCCTTTTTCCACTTGGTGTGGATGCTCCTTCTCTTCTACCCCTTCATATACTTAATCTGTTGTAGAAATGTAGAAATGAAACTTTAATTTCTAGAACATCTGGTTTGTAAAAAGGGAGGAGTTGGTCAAAACTAGATCCTTTTGCAGAATGTGTCCATTAGGTCACTTCCACCTGCTGTTGTGGAAGGTGGAAATGGGAATGAAGAGAGAAATCCAGTTTTCGCTGGTCAGGCTTAAACTATCATTCAGGAGCAGGGAAACATAGAAACTGGGTATTTTGCCATCAGTTGAAAGACAGAACAAAAACCCATTTTTTAAATTTATTTCCTAGATGAGAAAACTTCGTGATTTCTTTTTTTATCTGTTAAAGTGTGGCTGTTACAGACACTGAGGCTACTGCAGGACCTGCAGTACAGAGACCTGCACAAAAACAACCCAGTCTCCTACTACATCCCCATAGTTTACACCTGGAACATTCTCCTCCTGAATTTTTCATGCATGTACACACACAGTTGTTGGCTGTCCTGAAAAGGAGAAAATGCATTGAAATGCTAGATCTGGCTTACTGATGAGAGCAGTAATTCAGTTTGCTGGGTATGATTCATTATGGCTCTATAACCTCTCTGAACCTGGAGCCAGGAGCGAGGCTGCCCTGATTATGAGTCAGTGCAGAGGGCTTGTAGACCAGACTGGCAGCCTCTAGGATTCACTGTGGCAGGGATATGACCTTATGGCATCCTCCTAAGGACTGCTCGAGCCTGTACCGGACCCTACACTGGCTGCTGGCGGTCCCTTCTTTGTGCTCGAGCCAGAAAATGTGCAAAGCTGTCCTGGTATGGCTTGTCAAAGTACTGATTTTATTAGATGGACAGTTAACATCAGAGAGAAGAGATAAGGAGAAAGGTGCATCTCCAAGATCTAGATGAAGTACAGTTTTTGGTTGGAGCCAGAGTAGAGATTTATTCAGAGTTTCTGCTGTGTCATGGATCTCACCCATATCCAAAAGCACAGGACGTGTTTGAGTCTGGGGTTTTGAATGCATTTGAGTCTTGATTCTTCTTTTTGTGGTTGTAACAATACTGGATCTAAAAACTCCTAGAAAATTCTGGCTAGGGAAATATTAAAAAGCTACTCAGATACTTGGTGTAGTTGTGGATTGAAGCTGGGTCTGCATTTGTCCCCCTGGGTCTGGAATCGGGGAGCGAGGAACATGGCCAGGGAGCAAATTATGGATGGGAAAGGTTGTGGCTGTGAAAGATGTGAAGGAGAGAAGTAGCTCAAACAGGTACAGGAGTCCAAGAGGGAGTGTGAAGTGCGTTTTAGAAGGCCCTGGTCAGCACATTGGCTAAGGAGGACCTGTCTGACTGTGCTGGAGGGTGGCAGTGGGGTGATTAGCGAGGCAGAGGAGGAGGGGACAGAGGCAGTGATCCATCCTGGGGCAGTGGAGGGAGGCAAGGACAGGAGTTCTGCCTGGGTGATTAGCACAGCTATTACTGAGGGGGCATGTCACACTGGGAGAGGTGACTTTAGCTGAGCTGCTTTTGTTGGAAGTAATGACTTCTGCTTATAGCAAGAACACAGTCACAATAAGAACAACCTGTGCGTGTCATAAAATTAAGCTGTAAAGGCGATGGTGAAAAGGACTGTGACATTTAAAGAGGGAAAACTCTGCAGCATTTTCATGAGCAAATTGGGGAAAAACCAGCGCAAACCTTCAGGTACCTGTGGACATGCAGCATTTTTCATGTCTGAAGATGTTTTTTAACTGCAATGTAATTTAAAAATCTAATTTTTCAAGGAGACATATTTATTTCTTTTTTCTCTTTTAGCTCTATCGTCCACTTCTGAAAAGATATGCTGAGCTTGAACAGAAGGTTATCTACAACCCAGCCTCTTCTTGTCTTGCGAAATAGAAGCAAACAAAATTTATATGTTGGCTGAGTGGACTCCCAAGGAGAAGATCAGAAGAGATTTGCTCAGAATTTACTGGAGCTGTTTAAATCATTTCATTCCTCCTTGTAGACAAATAATTTTTAAATGTCTGTGTTTGAGTGTGTTGGTGGGGAAAAAATTACATTGTGATTGAAAACCTGATTAAAAAAGCATCATATTGCTCTGTGTGTTTGTGGCCTCAATTTTTCTTAGGTACTTTTCAGACTGTGCTTGCTGTTTTGGAAGAGCTGGGTGACAAAGTCAAGTGCCTTGTGTATGTGAGTCACTCTACCCATCTCTGTCAGCTTTGATTCCATATGTTTGGCATGCCAGCCTCTGCATATCTGTTAGCAAAGTATCTTAATTCTCAGCATCTCTTGCTTAAATGTTTTCAGACTATCTTTCTGTTCATCTGTAACTTGGAGATGTTTATATCTTTGCCTACACAGAGAGCATAAGCACACTGACTTAATCCCATCTTTCTTTAATATGTGGAGAAGGCTGATTAAAGTCTTTAAAGACTCCCTGGGATCCTCTGAGAAGGGGAATTCTTGTCACATGACACTATGGAAAGTCTGTTGTGTGATAAAATGTGATATGGCAGGGTTTTATAGATTGTGGAGAGCACAGAGATCTTATGTGATACAGACACCACTGTGCAATGTTTTACTTGGCATCAGTTTTATAAAAAAGAAAATAAGAGACCAAACATGGGAAGTTTCACTCATCTCTTTTCTGCTTCAAAAAGGAGCGTCAGTTCATCTGCGCATCAGCTTGGGGTTACTCTTTTTCTTCCTCCTCCCTGTCATGGCTGTGAAATTCTTTGTATCCTGCTCTGCTCTCAACAGGGCAGGAAGGTAAATTTTTTTCTTACAACCCCAGTATCCCATTTCTTCCTTAGAGATCTTGAGCAGAATAGCTGATTGTCTTGCTCTGTTGCTGCTGTTTCACTTCAAATGTTTTAGTCCAGATTAAGTAGCCTCTAGCTGAGAAAATCTTAGAAAATGTGAGCCAGGAGATCTTTCTGCAAAGATGTGTGGAAGTTGCAGAATTTCAATGAACATCCCTGTGCAAGTGGGAACAATTTACTGCATTGTGTGGAGCTGGTATCTTTCCCTCAGGATAAAATTTCTCCTGGGAATAAAGCAGATTGTTTAATGAAAGTGACTGAAGCCCTTCTTCCCTTCCTGTAGAAGCTGTAATGTGTTTTGGGAATAATAGAGAGATAAAACAGAGAATTGTAGAGAGTAGAGGATCTCTTTATTGACTGAGAGCTGGACTGTGCCCTTGCTGGAGCTGGGTGACTCAAATTCATATTCTTCACATTTTGGAGGCATAGGAGCGCTCTCCCTATCCCTGCCACATCTCTGTTGAGAGTGGGAACCCCTTGCCATGACTCACCTCTGGAGTGGCCAGGGAATACTCACATTCCTCTTTGCTCTCCCTTTTATAGTTAAGTGCTTCACTTTTGAGTACGAACTGTACCTTTTTTTTTGTTCACAACTGAATAATTATGACTCCTCCTGATATTAGCATGATTACTCAGGAAGGTCAAGAATTACATTTCCGAGTTGCTAAAGCAGGCTTCTTTTAAGCAATTGCTTTAAAAGGTGGCATTAGAAATACACATCTATCTCTTTTATGTGCTTATTATTCTGGGTCCAAAGGTACAGTGCTAAAACATATAATACCTCTTGCAGGCGTCCACTGTCAGCAGTTGCTTTGTCATTGAGCAAGGCTGTAGAGAAATGCAGAAGGATTAATTAATACAAGTTAAACAATGCCTGCTAGTTTAAGCAGCATTACCATCATCATTAGCCTGAAGTTCTGCCTGGTTACTGGTTTGATGTTGAAGTTAACCACACAGGGAAGGGGTTCAGAGAGGTCACAATCACAGAATGGGTCGGGTTGGAAGGGGCCACAGGGGTCATCTGGTCCCACCTCCCTGCTCCAGGAGGGTTATCCCAGAGCACACGGCACAGGATTGTGTCCAGATGGTTCCAGAATATCTCCAGTGAGGGAGACTCCACACCCTCTCTGGATGATCTGTTCCAGGGCTCGGGCACTGCCCAGTAAAGAGGTTCTTCCTCATGTTCAGGTAGAACTTTCTGTACATCAGTTTCTGCCCATTCCCCTCGTCCCATTGCTGGGCACCACCAAGCAGAGCCTGGTCTATGTCGAGGCTGGACAATCCCAGCTCCCTCAGCCTTTCCAGGTAAGAGAGATTCTCCAGACCCTTGAAGACCAAGGGAAGGTCTTCCTCCTGGCATGCATTTACCCTGGTCTCCTGGGTCAGAGATTCCTGAGGGCTGGTCTTTTCAGTG
The DNA here is from genome assembly GCA_013397775.1 of Eulacestoma nigropectus. Classification (NCBI taxonomy): domain Eukaryota; kingdom Metazoa; phylum Chordata; class Aves; order Passeriformes; genus Eulacestoma; species Eulacestoma nigropectus. Next base: position 436,241 of record VZTE01001671.1, read on the forward strand.
AAGACTGATGAAAGGAAGGCATTCAATAACTCTGCCTTCTCTACATCTTTCAGCTTTGTGCAGTTTTGGTGACAATTTCTTGAGTAGCTCATTTGGTTTGTCAGAGTGAGAAGATTATTGTCTCTTGCAGCTTTCTGGCTTTATTTGCTTGTGAAATGGGAGGCTCAAGATCAGTTTCTTACTCAGCTGAGGAAGATTAAAGCTTACATTTCCCATCTCATAGCACATGGTAGAACATTTCTAGTTAATATCTTAGCTCCTAGCAAAGTATTATGTGGTGCTAGTAGGATATTGTCTGGATGATTTAACTACTTTCTGGGCCTGAGCTCTTCTCTGGATAGGGAGAGGAGACACTCCCTTGTCTATTGGGCTCGTCTGGGGCTCTCTGACATGTCCCCCATTAGCATTAAAGTGCCGTTTCCTCAGGACAGCTGATGCACTGTGTGTTTGCTGCAGGAGTCCCTGAGAAAAGACTTGGATGCAGGGCTCTGAGGGGCCAGGAGTGAGCCACCACTGAATTATAGTATTGCTGTGGTGATGGGTTTATTAGGGCTGGCCTCTGAGGAACAGTGTCTGGAGTACAAGAATTTATAGACAAGCTCTTTTTTTTTCAGCTCTCCCAAGTTGCACATGTTCACTGACTAGTGTCTGATAGAATAAGACTCAATAAATCTCCCCCTTGAAAGGTCCTTTGAAGAAATGCTGCTGTAAGTCTTCTACTACTCTTTTATTTTTGTCCTTCTAGGAATGTGCATCAGCTCACCAAGGAAACACAGGCTTCTTGCTCTCACATGCACATCCCTTTAAAAAAGTCCCCAGTGATGGAGGGATCTGGTGCCCTTCAGTTTCCAAAACCACGTGGGCTTTTTGTCAGCTTGTCTGCCTTATGTTACTCTGGTTGTCTGGAGTAGAGGTGGTATTATGGTATCAGCTGGACTCGATGATCTTGGAGTTATTTTCCAACCTTAGTGATTCTATGACTTAATCAACAGCTTAGCTAAGAGAAACCTAAAGGCAAGGCAATGTCTTCTACCTTTAAATATTTGATAGAGGTTGATTCTCTCCCTCCTCCACAGGGGACCTTACTGTTCTTCAAGGTGAGCAACACGGCATGCCCATCTTGTCTGGATGAAAGGTTAGCTTCTGTGTTTAAATATCTGATGAACTATTACCAGTCTAGAATAACTTGATGGAAAATTGATCTCATCTCCTGTAAAAAAAACCAAAACGCCTTGATTGCCACAAAGAGATTGTTCACTGCTGTCTAGCCTGCAGCTCCTGTCCTGCACAAGCAAAGCTACTTTAGGTTGGAGGTGGGTCATGGAGTTACATGGAAAAATCCAAGCAGCTTCCCTAGCTCGATGGCCCTGTGCTCTCACCAGTCAATCAGAGCTGCACTGGATTCACCCACAAGCTCTTGCTGTACAACAACCCAAAGACAAACAGTTTTCTTTGCAGCCTGAAGTCTTTAAAGTCTTTTGTGATACAGCTGGAAACAAACAGGGAAAGATGTTTGCTTTTTCTTAAGGGATCAGTCTGAGAGAGTTGGAGCTCTGATTGAATAAGTAATGTACTGAAAAAAAATCTATGCTGTGTTGGGGCTTTAATAAGTAATTGAGCTGAATACTGCCATGTGTGATCCCAGGGGGACCTTTTTGTTTTTCAGCTTGCTTTTCCTTTGGAGTTGAGCTACCACCACAGATCACAGAGCAGTGAAGTGAAGGATGTGTATCTAAAGCCACAAAAAGCCGAAGCAGGACTTTGAACAAATAATTTGTTTTATCCTTATTTCTATTACCTTGGTCCCCAGACTGCTGCGTGCAGGTTAGGGGCTGAGGAAAAAAAAGAGCAACACTTTCGAGGACTAAACTATCTGGTCTTGGTGTTGTCATCAATATGAAGCCAATTTTGAACCTCTTCCTTAGGAGAAAGGGACTTTGGATAAATCTGGATTTTTCTTCTCCTCAGCTGATGAATTTTCATGTAACCTCTTGGATTTTGATTTTGGTACGATCTTGACCCTCATGTTAAAATGGGTTGAAATTGCCAAACAAATGGCAAAGGAAAATAGGCAGAGCATTCACTCATCTGATACCAGGGCACCACTGTTCTGTGAGGAGTGTTTCCCTAACACGCTTCTCTGAAGGTGACTGTAGTCCTGATTCCATGTGGCTTGAAATTTTATACTCTTGTGCAAATTGGGTACAAAATCATGTCTGCACCAAAGAATCTTACCTCTTTATTACTTTAAGCTCATTTTGTGCAGGTTAAAAGCACTATGTGATGTGCAAGAGAAAAGAAGCCTGAGTGAATTCTTTGGGTAACCCCTGCTCACCTTCCGTGCTTTGACTGCAGTCTGCATCAAGCCTCTTTGGTTAGCCAGTTCAAGCAGTTTAGCTTTCAGCCATCACAGCTTATATTGCCAGAATGTAATATTTTTAGATTATTTTTTCCCCCTAGAACCAGTTTTTTCCTCTCTTGCTGCAGATAACAACCTTTTCTTGTAGATGGTTTACCTTGTTGGCTGTTTCCTCTTCTGAGGGATGCTGAGAGCTTTTCTTATGTGACACTTTGCTGAAATCCAGCCCCAAGAGTCATTTTGCTTTTCTTGTTCTTCTGCTTCTCTGCCACTTCTAAAAGTTGGCCTTGACAAACTGAACAATGTTTCTGTGATGATCCCAGACTTCTGGGAACTCAATGACTTGATTCAGTGTTCTTGAAGCGCATACCCTGAGGGGAAGGGTGAAGGAGCAGCTATCACTGCCTATGGATACTGCTACGATCTCTGATTCCAGTCTTTCACTGAGTTACCTCATCCATTGATGTGTCAGCCTGCCCATTAGCTCATTAGACATGATGTTCAATCACCAGCCTGACTACTTTGGGGATATTATTAATTTCGTGCGATGTTTTTTGTGCTAATATCTTTAGATGACAGGTATTTGTGATGCATTCTTAAGATGCTTTTATTGGGTATATTTTGGCAGAGTACTCTGTAATGCGTCCATCTGGTTGTCGTTCCTCTTTTAACATCTCATCAGCCAAACAGGAGTCTGGTCACTCAGGTGTGGGATTCATCTGACCATCTCTGTCTGCTGTCATATGGGCTCCTTTAGAAATCAAAGGAGAGGACCACAAGGGAGAGGAGTTTCTGGCTGTTGTTCATCTTACCTTGTGGCAGATGTCTACAACAGATCAGGTGATTCGTCTCCTGACTGAGCAGTTTCTCCCTACTGAGTAGAAAGGCAGTGGTGTGGAGAAGGGAACAGAAAAAGCCAGTTTCTCCTCTTGTGCCAAAACTCCTGAAAGCTTGATTGAAAGCTGGTCTCAACTTTCAAGACAAGATTTTCCCCGTTACCACTGCACAGCTGGAAAGATTTCTTGTTCCAGGACTGCTCTGGTTTTACTGTCAAATCCACGAGAATGACCTCCCCCAGCTCCCCTCAGACTGCCTCTCCATACACCTGCATGGAGATATCCAGCAGACACAGTTTGAGAGCTTTGTTCCTTACATTCTTGCTTTTTGTCCTTTAGTTGCATGCCCTTGCTTGTGTTTATCCCTTTGAGCTGGACTCTCTCAGGCATTTGCGTTATGCCTGCAAGCTCAGAACCCTGGTTCAGTGAAAGACAGCTCCCTCAAGACTGAGACAAGCTCTGCACAGGAAAACAAAGGTCTGCTCAACTTGCTGTTCGAAGACAGTATTTACTCTCTGATTGACATGTATGCACTACCCTCCTTAAACTTCAGTTCTCTTCCAGGTCTGATAAACACTGGTGTTTTAGAAGATGGAGTTCTCCTTAAAAACTAGTCTAAGCCATGCTGTATAACAGAAGGACTTGGAGCAGAAATGGAGTTGCTTCTTAGCTGAGGACTTTTACCTTAAAATATAACATCTTGCAGAAGGCAAGTAAGAAGCAAAGGAGTCACACAACTTTGCTATCACAGCTTATGCCACCTGGGATCATCTCTTCGCACAGCTGCCACAGCTTGTTAGGTTAGGATGGGACATTCCCCCGTCACTCCTGGAATAATTTCTTCACTGGGTTCCTGCCCTGCTTGAGGACAGTTACATATAGCAGAAATACTCTTTTGATCAAGAAAGGTGGTGTTGAAAGGCAGTAATATGTTTTCCCAATTTCCATTTCTCAGTTAAATTATTTGGGCCCCCGCAATTGTTGCCCCTTAGAAGGAACACCTACTCAAGCAGAGGAAAGAGAAGACGTTGGATGCAGCTAATCCAATATGTGATTTAGTCAGAGAGTTCAACTGAATGAATAAGCAAATAAGCTGCATTTCAAACCCTCCCTTGCTGTGAAAGTGTTTTATTTTCTTCAGAGTGATTCTTGGCTCAGAAAATACAGCCGTTGTTTTTCATTTGTAGAAGGTGTCCCTGCCAGTGGCAGGGAGAATGGAGCTAGATTATCTTCAGGTCCCTTCTTACCCAAGCCATTCGGTGGTTCTGTGTTTGGCAGGCTCTCCCAAGAACCTTTCAACACAGACTCATTTTGCTGTTTGTCCAGTGAATACAGATTTTTTTGTTCTGATCTGTGTTGTGTGTGGTTTTGGCATGATTTATAAACGGACCGGTTAAACAAGTGTTGCTACAACTGCGCCTGTCTGTTGTCCACCCTCCTTGTTCGTGGGCTTCCACAGCAAGAAAGATGAGCCTCTGTGGGACAAGGGATTCCCATAAAGACCAGAGTAAATGTCAAAAGGCTCTTTTCCCTTCCGTTCCTTCTTGGCCCAGAAGCTTTGTTGTAACTCAGGTTTACTGGACAGGCAGTGTTGGATTATGTGTAGTATGAGTAGTTTGAAGTGAAGGATGCTGAAGTTCAGCCAGGTTGTCTGCATGAGAAATCACTGAGGTGAGACTGGACAGGCAATTTGTATCAAGTTCTGCATTTTGTAATATATACTCTGAATCTTTAAATGACAAAGTAAATTAACTTGCTCAGATGACTGAGAACCATGTTTAGAGGGGGAGGGAGAATGCATCTTGACTCGGAAAATCTTGGTGAGGAAACCCAGGCACTCAGAGGCTCCCTTTCTTCCGGCCTGATGCATGTTGACTTTTTCCTCTACAGCAGCTCAGGTTTATAGCAGTCATGGAAACTTCTCCCTCCCTGAGCTTCCTGCAGCCTACCAAAGGTGGCCTGCAAACTGGGGCCTGGGGTCAAATCCACCGGGCAGGAGGAGCACCCGGAGCTCCCTGCTCCCGGTGACAGGCTGCTGTCCTGAGGCTATTGTCCAAAAAGTTAACTGCTTTGCATCAGTTGGACAAGAGGCTCCCTTTGGGGCCTGAGTCGTGGTGCCTTTTGGATCTGCCTCAGACTGGGAGCTCAACCTTCAGCAGGAGTTAAGGAGGTTAAAGGTATAAAAAACGCACTAGTTTTTTGACATGATGACCGAAAACTGTGAGTATGACCTGACCATGAAGAAGGTGAATGTTATCCTGGACTTTACCTGTGTGCCTTTCCCGTTGAGATAGGAGCATTGCTCCATGCAGAATTTTGGTAAGACCCAGCCAGATCTGCTCTCTTGTGCTGAAGGAAGAAGAATTAAAACTGGAAGGGGGTGAGGGAGGGGCTGGTACCTTGATCAGGGGAAGGGAAGGGCTGTCCTAGGAGAGGAGGCTGAAAGTTTAACTTTCTTCGCCAGAAGCACGAAGCAGTTGGGTTATTCAGTAAAAATTATTTACTGGGTTGTTCAGTAAAAATCCTTCAGGTTGGGGGTGGAGAAAGCTCAAGCTGAAGAACAGTGTTGGCACATGAGCATGTGACACATACTGATTTGGAATAAATTTGCACTGGAAATTAGGAGCAAGGTGGGGGCGAGGAGCTGAAGGACCTCTTGTACTCTGTGCGTGGTGCCAGGAATACAGAGCCCCATACCTGCAGCAAAACATGCTGTAGGGTGTTAACAAGGTGTTGGAAATCCTGTGTGAACACTGGTTTGGACCAATAGTGACCTTCAGAGAAACTGTTGTTTGCTGTGTGGACAGAGCAGGGTTTCACACTTGACCTCTTCCTTCTTGCATGTGTTTGGTTTGTGGGAAGGAACTAGTATGGAAAGGACAAATAATGGAAAGCTTCCAACTCCTTAATCTTGGGACATGTAATAGCCCAGTTTGCTATCATTTTACTGGGCTGGTCCTCTACAAACAAGAGGAATTTACCCCACGGCAATCTTTCTTCACTAGAACCCTGCAAAAGGAAGTGAGGTTTAATTAGCATTTTAAAGTGGACAGCCTTGAAGTTAATGATATTCAATAAAGAAAAATTGTTTTAACCTTATTTGCACTTTTCAATTTACTTATTAGAGGCCATCTGTTATATTTTAAGCAAGAGCATTGGGAGCTAAACTCTCAGATTGTCAAATGAGGTTTTAACTGGCTAAGCAGAAGGGAAGGAACAGGCTGCCTTAAATGAGCAGTTAGGCTGTTTTTCTTCAATTTCTCACTTCTGTGTCAAAAAGCAAATGGTCACCATTTCAAGAAACAGTCAAGTTGCGACAATGACATCTGTTTTTACAAGTGCTGATGAGTCTTGGCCAATGTCACTTGTCCTCAGATCTCAGATATGCCTAACATGGATGAAATTCAAAAAGCCAAAAGTGAGATGAAACTGGTGAGGGTGTGAAGGGCAGGAATAAGGATTTCTATAAGTAAATCACCAGGAAAGGGAAAATGGGAACATACTGATTTGCTGCTGAATGTGTTGGCCAACCTAGTGACAAAGGACACGGGGAAAGCTGAGGTACTCTTTGCCTTTGTCGTTACTGGCAAGGTCTGCTGTCAAACCTCTTCATCTCTGTGCCTAGTGGAAGGATTTAGGAGAGGTAGGTGCCACCTGTCATAGGAGAGGATCAATTTAGGGACTGGTGAAGCAAAATGGGCATACCTGGGTGCATGGGACCAGGTGGGATGTGTTCAAGGGTGCTGAGAAAGAGGGTGGATGCTGTTGCAAGACCACTGACTATGATCTCTGAAAGGTGGGGGTGATCATGGAAGGTCCTCAGTGACTGGGAAGAGGCTGATGTTGAGGCCATCCTCAAGTAAGGAGGACCTAAGAAAACTGCAGACTGGTCAGCTTCACCTTTGTCTCCATGAGGGTCACAGAGCAAATCTCCTTGGGGACCATTTCCAGGCATGGGAAGGGCAAGAAATCACTGTGGAATGCAGGGACCTGATCTCCATTGACTGTCACAGGATTTTGACTCCTAAGCTTAGCTCTCTTAAGCTTGAGCAGATTCCCACCATACGTCTGAGAAACTGGGTGTTTTCCCTGTGTCCCTGGGCAAAATGGGAACCTTTGGTCAGATGAGAGCCAAACCTTGGTCTCCCAGGTCTCATGAGCATAATTTAAATATTGGGCTACCCATAATTCCTCCTGGAGGGTTGGGAAAGGGCAGCAAAATGTCCTCTCCATATCTACTGAGAAATCTATGGGATCCAGTACAATTGCTGCTGTGCACCTGGATTTGGGACTGTGCATTCGTGTATGGTTGTTTGAATTCAGAGGGGTTGCTATAATAGATGTGCTGTTGTTCACCTGAGCAGAGGCTCTGAATTCTGGTCTCTGGGGAATTTGGCTGTGGTGGCTGCAAGGTTGCCATGCCCAGAGTGGGGTTGGGATAATCCCTTTAATCCCTTTTGCAAACAAATGCAAATTGTGATCAATGCCATGGAGCAGCAATGTAAATTGCCTCAGCCTGAATCCCTCTGAACTGGAAATTTGAAAACAGATCCCACAGTTGTTTGAAAATTTAGCTCTTAGGCTGAAGTTGTGAGATTCCTCTCTCTCTGTGAGATTTTGTGTGTATCCCACATTTTCTGGGGACTGACCCAGCAGCTGCTGTTGGTGCCAGGCTTGCTCTACAGCCAGCTGTGATTCTGTCCTGCGTGGTGAGTTACGGCAACAGAAGGAGGGAGAAATGATCCAAACGAAAGAAACAGGGCAGAAACGTAAACTAGATCACGTTGATTCATGACAGTGCTTGATCATTAGGAAGAAAACCCCCACTAAACCAAATGAACTATGAAGTATCTCAAGCAGTGAAATCTGACTGCCAACAATGTTACTGTAAAAAATAGTCATGGGTACTGTTAGTTTGCTGTAAGCTCTGAAGCTGAATGAGTGTGCAATAAAACAGCTTTTATAAAACCTGGCCTTTGTGTTATTCCAAGCCAAAAACGCTGTTTTGTGTTCAGATCTATAGATTAAAAAAAACCCCACACCAGAACTTGGGGTGACTTTTGTTTTAAATTTATAACTGAGCTGGCTAAAATGCTTTTCATCAAAGTACAAAAGTTTCATGCTGTAATTAATGGCAAGTGATATCTAATGCAATAAAACACCATCATTTGAGTGTTCTTACAAGACTATTTATGACTGGATATTGAAACTGATAATGATTCTGCCATTTGTCCTCATAATTTATTATTCCAAGGAGAGGCAAGTGGTGTTAAGGGTTCATGATCCGTTTTATGGAAAGAGTGCTGAATTCAGCTTTTTATTGGTGTAAATGACAATGTTTGGTTCTCTGTGGAAAATGAGCTTGTGACAGCCCTACTGAGTGCAGCTGACCCCCCCTACTGAGGGGTTGAGGTGGGGGGTGTTCATGCTCTTTCTTAGAGAGCTGAAGCCCCTGGCTGTGTGATCCAGTTGCAGATGGCCTTACTGGGAACAATGCAAAGACTCAGTCGCCATCTCAGCAGGATCCCTTGGAAGACCAGGGCAGGATTTTTCTGAAAACCTTCTACCTGGTTTCTCAGCTAGATTATCTCTTGAGGTATCACGTTGGGCCGCCAAAACTGAATTCACTGTAAGGAGCCTAATCCAAAGGCCATGGAAGATAATGGAAAGAACTAAGGGCTTGGTAAAGTCTTGTGTCAAGCCAATCTGGAGGAGACTTCCCTTGGTCTTGTCAGTTGCCAGCCAGACTGTGTCTCTCGGAGCACAGCCCTTTCATCTTGTACCAGGCCAATTTATGGAAGGCTCAGGATCTGATCCTCACCTTATTCAGGCCCATGGAAACATGGAGGAATTTCTTTTGTCAGTGTTGTTGCAACTAAAGGAAAATCCGAATGAAGTTAGACCTTGTCGGGTTTTTTTGGACTGATATCTGAAAAACAGATTATACCTCATTTTGACGGACTCCCAGCCCTGAGACTACAGATTTTTGGTTTTCCCCAGCCTGCTGTTAATTTGCTGTGGAATAAGGTCCTGTAGGCAAAGATTTGCATTTCCATCTATAGTCCTAGCAGCAATCTAATGAGTTTCTTGCCGTTTTGCAAATAACTTGCCGTGAATCTGATGGCATAGAGTCAGAGAGCAGGATGTGGCCCATTGTCTTTGCTTTTCAAGAGCTACAGTCACCTTCCTCTTCACTTCCACCTCCCCTCTTTTATTCTAATCAGTGTGTCAAAAGGGAAGCCGCTCCGTTATTGGAGGTTATCCATGTCAAGGGAAGTTATGTTTCCATCACTACCTGGGGGCCCATCAGCAGATGAAGATGGAGAGCAGTGACTCAGAATGACTTTGAAGCAACACCCAGCAGCAACTCAAGACGAGAACATAACCTCAGCTGACGTTTAAAATAACCCGATACACAAATAAAACCGTTCTGCTAAATTATGCATCTTTTTACTCTTGGCTGTTCTTAAAGGAAAGGGACTGGGTAAGTGTTTTCTCTGTGTGCCTCTTCTTTTCCCCGTGCTGGGAGCTGAGTGACAGATGCACACTGATGGAGCAGAGTGCATTGATTTTTGTGGCTGTGGTACTTTATGCTGAAAAGAAATACAGCTTTTAAAACGATGGAGCACCCCTCTTCAGAGAAAAAAAAGTGAGGTGTACGGATGAGTTTTGCTGAATGTGCCTTAGTTGTCTGCTTTGAGTTAAGCACGTGCCTAAATGCTTTGTTGACCAGCATTGATGGGAGTACACTTAGCAGTAAGTTTGAGTCGAACTAAGTAATCACTAAAGAAAAAGCAAGAGGAATAAGATAATAGGGAGATTGAGAAAAAAAATCTGTTTTAGTAATTGAAACCAAGAAATAATGTGCTGAGTTTAAAGCTTTTTCCCTAATAGCACAAACACAGATAAGTGCCATTGCTTGAGCTCTCCTCTCTTTTCCCAGCTGAGATGTGGGGACAGTGAAGTGCTGGTTGGTAGCGGGCTCGGTATGAGCCAGCAGTGATATTGGACAGCCCAGAGGTCAAAATCCATCCTGGAGTGCTTCAAACACAGCACAACCATCTGTACAGAAGAGGTGATTGTCCTGCTCTATTCAGTGTTGGTGTGGTCTCACCTGGAGCACCGTGGGCAGTTCTGGGTCCCTCAATTTAAGAAGGGTGTGAAGGTCATCGAATGTGTCTGGAGGAGAGCAAAAAAGCGGAGGAGGGAATGTCTTGGGAATGTCCTGTGAGGAGATGCTGAGGGCTTTGTCTTGTTCAGAGAAAAGGAGGCTGAGGGGTGACCTCATCACTCTCTACAGGTTCCTGAAGAGGGGAAGTGGAGAGTGAGGTACTGAGCTCTTCTCTCTGGGATCCTGTGACTGTGTGGGAATGGTTCAAAGGTGCACTGGAGGAGGTTAGATGGGACATTAGGAAGCATTTCTTTACTGAGAGGGTGATCAAACACTGGAACAGGCTTTCCAGAGATCTGGTCCATGCCCCAAACCTGTCAGTGTTTAAGAGACATTTGGACAGTGCTTAATAACAGGCTTTACCATGGTCAGCTCTGAACTGGTCAGGGAGTTGGACTGAGTGGTCTTGCAAGTCCTTTCCAAATGAAACAGCCGATTCTTCTCTTTTCTCTTCTCTTCTCCTCCTCTTCTCTTCTCTTCTCTTCTCTTCTCTTCTCTTCTCTTCTCTTCTCTTCTCTTCTCTTCTCTTCTCTTCTCTTCTCTTCTCTTCTCTGTCCATTCCATTCACTGGTTTCAGCTCCTCAGTTTTACAACAGCTCAGGCTGTTTCTCTCATCACTGATTTCACTCTGCTCTCACCAACACAGCCCCTGTCCCCTTCCTGAGGTCCAGTGGCCAAGCCCTTGCCAGCTGCAATTTCCATGAGGGAGATGCATCATTTGACCTCAAGCAATTGCCTGCCCTCCAGCTTTCATTTAATGGCTCTTATTCAAAACTTTTGGGGAGGGCAGGGGGAAGATGAAAGATGTCCCATTTGATTTGGGAATCATTGTATTAGTTTTCCTACTGCAGTAGCACTGAACAGCTGTGGGTGTGGATCACTGTGACATTGCACTAACGTAGATCAAGTATCACGTTTGGACCCCAGTTTCTTTTCCTTTTGTGACCTCTCTAAGTGCAGAACTAGAAAATACAATCCAATTGTACACGCTGAGTTGTCTGCTACTCTTCTCTAGGTGCTTGCTGTGGCAGGCAGGATACAGAGCAACCAAGACCTGTTTTCAAAGTGATGCCCTCTGAAGCACTGCTTCTATCAGGTTTCTATGTCAAGACTGTATCTTTCTGTGGTTTCCCAGAAAGATTCAAGCAACACACATGTCAAGGGAGCTGTGGTTTGCAAGTGGAAAGGCTGGTATAAGGGAGGTTTAATGTTTATCTTCCTCCAAAAAAAAATTGCTGCTTCTGATGGAGGCTGGTGATCTGGTCGTAACTTCAAAGCCTTGAACATGGCTTGAGTCACCTCTGATACCTTTAGCTTGCTGAATTCAGTTTGCTCATTTTTGGTGAGTCTCTGGTTTGAAAATAATAGTTGATTTTAAGAAGAAATATTACATCTCTAACGGGGGGGAGAAAGTCACTCATTTTTGAGTATGTTGATCAGTTGAGATCAGTCTGTCCCATGGATGGTCTCTGTGAACATGTGTCCACATCATAAAATGGCCATGCAATTTAGCATGACAGGCAAGAGACATTTTAAAGGTTATTAAGGGGATACATTGGCTGATCTGCCTGTGAGACCTTGCACGGATCCTGGCTCAGCCTGTGTTTTTGTGTTTCTGCCTCTCTTACACTAACTAGCAATAAAAATTTAAGCTGTGTAGCAAAATTTCTTTTGTTTCAGGGGCCAGGCAAACGTTCCAGGTTTTGTGTTTCTTTATAGGAGATGAACTTGCTTGTGAGATGGGTTTTGTAAAATTGGATCCAGCTTTACCCCAAACCGAGCCATATCCATGGCTTGCATTACTGACAGCTGGTTTTCATGGGAAATGTCCTCCTGGTTCAGAGGAGCACAGGACACGGAGGAGGGTGGTGAGGATGCGAAAGGGGATACATGAGACACACGGCCCTGGGCTTACCCTACCCAAGTAGAGTCCTTTGGTGTTGGACTAACAGGACAAGGAAGAGCATGAGCTTGTAGAGAGGTGAGAGTTGGTTTCTTTGAGGGGACCAGAGCAAATGGCCTCAAGTTGTGCGAGGGGAGGTTTAGACTGGATATTAGTAAAAATTTCTTCCCTGAAAGGGCTGTCAAGAATCGGAACAGAATGCCCAGGGCAGTGGTGGAGTCACCATCCCTGAAGGGATTTAAAAGATGTGTAGATGTGGCACTGAGGGACATGGTTTAGTGATGGAATTGGAGGTGCTGGTTTGAGGTTTAGGCTTGATGATCTTAGAGGTATTTTCCAACCTAAATGGTTCTATGAGGGGTGAGGATACAGGACTGTTTTGAGGTGACAAGCTGGCCCTAAACCAAACACAAAACTCCATGCAGATCATAGAAATCTCCAACACGCAAAAATGCCAGCAGTGATATGTCAGGCAGGGGTGACCTTCACTGGCATGAAGGTTGGTTAGATACCAGCTCTTCAAGGTCAGCAGGGATGCTCACATTAATGTAGTTGCAGTACCACTCACATGGCCTTTTGGGCCTTGGCCCTGTCCTGTCTCTGATGGCAGGCAGCTGTTCCTGGGACCTACATCCCACCTACACCGTCCTAGGTGCTCAAGGTCAGGCCACCAACCACTGTCCCATTGCCACGTGGCCTGACCCCAAAACCCTTTTGCTTTCAAAGCCCTGGGAGAGAAGGACATTCTGTTCAGTAGTATTTGTGGAGATGGTCCCAGTGCTGGGAGGGGATGGTGCTCTCCGGGTTGTGGTGTTTTATCTCCTCTTGCCTGTGCTCTGTGTTGGTTCCTTGGTTGTGAACTGTCATCCTGAGAAATATATGGGTGCCTGTTTACCATTCATGGAGCAGTGCTGCTCCGATGACACAGCATACATTACCCAAAAGTTCACCGGAGGATGGTGAAAGTGATTAGAATGGAAGAAATTTGTTTTTCTTCCAGTGACTTGAGACCAAAATTGTAAAAAGTGAAATGTGCTTGGGTGGCTCTAGCTGTGCCTACACTGCTGGGTACAGGCTGGGCTGGGACACCCTGGCTGGTCCTTGGTGGTTTTGTTTTTTTAATTTAGACTCTCTTAATACAAATGTCCCACTCCAGATGTCACATAGCCAGCTTAATGCTGTCTAACAGCAACATGTCTAATTTCCCAGCATGTGCCCTGGGACACGTCTGTTTTCATGCCCAACCCTGCACATGTGGTGCTGCGAGTGATGGTGGCCCTGATGCCCTGGCATTGGCACGTCTTCACTCTCAGCCACACCAGGTCCCCAAAGCTTTGAAAATCTCCTCTAAAGCCTCTCTGGGCTGTGCATCTCCCTCTGATCGGGCTCACACGCGCTGGATGTCTTGGGACACGACAGGCTCATCACAAGGAGATGCCGCTCGCACTAATGAGTTTCGTGTCTTGCTACAGTGGATGGTAATTAAAGGGGGTTGATGAGCCGGAGCCTGCGGGCACGGGTGGTCGGTGTGGGGGTGAGGAAAGAGGCTGCTGAGGAACAGCGCTGGGTGAGGAGGGACGAGCTTTTCTCAGAGCGTCACACTAGAGGGTGCCAGATGGCTTTCCTCCACCCTGCCTGCTGCCTTCCCTCGCTCACACTTGGACAGATTTGGCTTTGTGCATCTTGAGGGCTCCTTCCAGCCCCTATATGCTCACTGTGTGCACACAGCACTGCTGCTAACTGGGTGCAGAGCACTGGCCACTCCAAAAACTCTGCCGTGGACGTGTGGTGTCCTCCTCTGCACAGCTTGGCTTGGTCCCAAAGCCAGAGCTGCATCTTGAGATTCAGCAGTGACCAAACAGCAAACTGGACTGATTGTGGGGTGTGCATTGACCTGATAGAAGGAAGCATCCCTGGTCTTCAGTAGGGACCCCAGAGGCTGCCCTGGTCTTGGATAGGGAGCCACAGCAGGAAAGTTGGGGTTTATCCCCCTTTATGCTATGGCAGGTTCATGTGCTTCCCTGTGGATCCCCTCCAGTCAGTACATCCCACAACTCTGATGGGATGCTGCTCTCATTGCTGGCTCTTTGTGGCCCTTTTCCCTGTCCCTCAGACCATAAACCAGCACCTCTTTTTTTCCTGTGCTCTGGAGATGTCCCTCCCGAGGGCAGGGGGTTGAACTCGTTCCTCTGGATTTCCTTCTTGCTGCTTTCAGATGCATTTCAGGCTGAGGCCTGTCTGAATTCTGCTCCTGTCCTCTTGAACATTTGCAGCCCTTTAGGACTTGATCCCACCAGGCATTTTACTAGCAAGTTCTTCATCGAAGGCATCAATCAAGACGTTGGCCAGACCCAGATCTGGGGGGAAACCTCTGCAGGTTTGGGAGTGAGCCATCACTAACCACTTTGTACCTTGTCTTTCAACCACTTGTGCCTTTACCTCCATAGCTTTTCTACAACCTGGGGCCATCATCTTTATGGGCCCAAAGCATCCACAGGATCAATTAACCAAGATCCATGGATTTTCCCATGGATACTCTTGAGCAGTCACAGTCCTTCAAGGACAATCTCAGCCCAGTGGGTGTCTAGGCCAAGCTTTCTAAAGTGACTATAATTCATGAGGACAGCAGCTTTTCCTTCCAAACTGGTTGATGGGTGTGTTCAGTGTACACAACTCTCACTGACATTAACTGGAAGCCCTTTGGAAGTACCTCTCCTTCCCAGAAAGGTGGGGTTGGCATTGCTGATCCCTGTAGACTTGAGATTTTCTCCTAATTTGAGACATGTAGAGTCTATAAAAGAAGGGGAAGTATGTGAGACAGGTGGGAGAAAATAATTATTAACTTCAAATCCCTTGAACTGCAATCCCACTCATGCACAAATACACTCTTCCTCACATTCCAAGCAGACATTTTACTCCCCAAATGCCTATAAGGACACCCACTCCATAAAATCTCTAGTAATAGAGGTTGGATATTGCAGGTGGCAAACTATTGGGTAGGTAAAGCTGCATAAAGGTAAATTAGACACAACCTGATCCCTGATTACCAGCAGGATAAATGTTCCTTCAGAAGGGAATACCTCCAACTCCACTCATGGCCATTGTGCACAGTTCCAGGAACAGCTTTCCCTCTTCCTCCTGTTGCTGTCACTGTTGGAGCCTGACCTGTGTATTACCTCTTTCTCACCCCACGTGGGTAAATTAGAGCAGAAATGATGTGGGGTGTAATCAAAGCTGCCAATTAGAATTATGTTTGGTTATACATAATAAGCCGAATTAGAACCCAGTGTAGATCTGCTGGAACTCAATGAATTTGCACCGTGGATGGATTTGGCCCGGTGTTTTCATGCCATTTGCATGTATCTGTAAATGGCTTATGTGTGACAACCCAGTGGCGTCACAGAACGATGCAGGAAGGGGAGATGTGTCTTCTATCCCATCCTCTCTGCTTGCTTCTTCATCCGGCGTTTTGCATTCGTATTTGCGCACTTTCATTTTAGAGTCTGGATACTCTCAGGATTGACTGGCTTATCTAAACATCTCATTTGATTTTCCTAGAGGTTTCAGTCATGCTATTTTATCATCCTCTGAGCTTCAGAAAAATGAGAAAGGACTTTCCCTTAGTTGCTCAAAAACCCCCTGCCACATATTCATTGTTCCTCACAACAAGCCAAGCTCAGAGGGATTTTGGAAGAAGCTGTGGGTCCTACTTCTCACTGCTGTGTCAACTCATTCTCTCTGGAGGTGAATCTTTCAGACCAGTGCTCAGCATAAACAGCACCTTTCTCCCCAGGTTGTCCTCGTGCTGTTAGTGAAGGTGTTTGATGAATAACTTGTCGCTTGGTGAGCAGCAAGTGGTGTCCTGTGCTCTCTCCATCAGGTTCAGCTTGTGTCCTGACCTATATCTCTTGTCCTTGCATGGATCAGAGTGGCAGCATCCCACTGGAGCAAGGGCAAGGAACCTGCCAAGAGACTTGGGGCCACTGGCAGGAGGGCCCATAGAAATTTTCTTTCATTTTCCAAAACATTGCCTGGGACTGGTGGCTGAATACCACAACTTTACTCTCTGATTCAGCATAATTCCTTTAATTTTTCTTACAATTGCATCAGAATGAAATTCAAGGTATTCTCCTCCTCCTTCCTAAGCTGAGATCTCACTGTTTGAAAAAAACAGCGTCACTTCTCTGGTGCACCGCTACCTAGTGGGGTCCTCTAATCCTACCAAATTTTGTAAGCTTTAAATATTCATGCTTAAAATGCAAAGGAGGGCAAAATGGGAGCGTTCCCTTATTTCAGCACCGTTGCAGCCTGGCCTCCCCATTGTCAGTGAGCAGGGATGTCTCTTAGGTTAGGTGGTACAGGAAACAGATGTCCAGGACTCTGCAGTCTACAAAGTGTATGGCCAAGGCTTTGAAATAAGTTATTCTTATTGTGATTCTAGTTTATAACACCAGATTCATTGTTTGTAATTTTGTTCAGTGGCATCCAATCAATAGCAGGCAATAAAATATTATGTCAAGTGGTGTAGACATTCCACAAGAATGTGATTGATTGCTTTAATTTCTGCCTTCCTCAGTGTTTTTACTAAGCCCTGTCTTCATTTCTTTCATTCTGCCTAGTTCTCTTCAGCATCAGTTGTTAAATAAAGTGACATATTTATTATATCAGCTTTATTTGACAGATTGCAGGGTGAGATATTTCAGATTAATTTTTTCATTTATAGATGTATGTATGTGTGTGTGAAATTATACATATATATATACACACACACACTGTATAAAATCAGTGTGTGCCTGAATATACTGAAGGCCAGGATTTCCAAGCGCAACTGCAGATTTTAGGTGGTGGTTTAGGTGCCTAAACTGACACCCTTTGACTAGTCTAAAATCAATTGCCAGCAAGTATATGATCATGCAATTTAAGTGACGAGGTTAGTGTGTGTTATATGAAGTTCTCAGTGGTCAGATGAGGTTTATTATCTCTTCAAATGGCTGCAGAAACAGATCACACAAGCACTCCTGGTTTTCCATGTCTGACAGAATACCTTAACAACCCACCTCTGAGAATTTTTGTATTAAAACAAGCCCTGTAAGGTGGCTTTAACAAGTGTTTTATAGAGATATTTCAGAAATGTCTGGAAAAGTTCCTTTTTGTCAAAAATGCAGAGAATTTTTGGAGCTATTTCTGGTAATCATCAAACCCTCTTGGAGCACCTTTGTTCCTGTAAGTCTGGTGTGTGCAGGGCATGGAGATTAAAATCAAGCTCTTTGGGTGGTGTACATTGACTTAATCCACTTATTCCACGTAAGGATATGGACCATGAGATTTAGTGCACCTCCTAAATTGCAGCCTAAATGAGCTCCTTCTCCCATAAATATTGCACGCCTTTAAGTCAGGTGCTCCAGAACCTTAACAGCCTGTCCCAGAAATCCACTGTTGTGGGGAACATGACAGCTGCTTCCAGCTTTAGCTGGTCTTGATGTTGGGCTGTAAATCCTAGCCTTGGTGGAGGACTGAGCATTGCTTCAGAATGTGCCCACTGTGCTTTGGGTAAGGAATTTCATAGCTGGAGAACATCTGGGTGCTGTTAAACATCCATTCTTGGTCCTCAGACGACTCCTTCTTTTTTTGTGCTGATCTGAGTTTTACATTTAAAATGGCAATTGTCTGAACTCGTTTAGCAATTTAGGATGTTCTCATAGCAGGGAGGCATTAAAGACTACACAGGCTCTGAACCGCATATTGAAAATGGAACACATTCATGTTTCTTTCTTAATCCTTTCAAAATGTTGTTGGAGTAGGGTTTAGGCCCAGCCATCTCCCTTTTCATGAACATAGCTTGTTGTCTCTGTGATTAAAAAAACCCCACAACCACCAAACAACCAACAAATAAATCCTATTACTCCAGAATATGATTAGTGTTCTGGTTTGAGTTATAAATCCTCTTCATTTAAAATGCACTGTTGCTACAAGTTAGGATTTGAAAGTACAATCATGCAAATGCCATTTGCAATGTTTTCACTCTAGTAACCTTGGCAATACTGCAAACATCTCTCCTGTTTGATACACACAGGTTGGGAATCTCAATTGTAAAGCAGAGAGGGGGATGCTGCCAATTTGTGCTGCTCCTGGGAGGGGAACAGGTCATTTCTGGGGTAAAATTTGGCTGCTGCAGGAGCCATCCCTTTTTAGTCCACCCCATTCTGTATACTGGTGCTTTGTTTTATGTTGTTTTATGCTGGTTATATCCAGCTTTACAATATTTAAGCCCCTTGTATAAATCAAAATCATGGAGCATAAATATTTATCAGCACAAGAAATACACTGCACAGGAGACAAGCTCGGGAACAGAACAAGCCAAGTATTGCTCATAAAGGCAAAACCAGTTGGTTACGTTTTCATACCATCCAGAATTAATGTAAAGCAGTCACAGACCCAAGCACCTTAATTTCCTCTCGGTTTGATATTAAACATCCCAGACCAGCATGGATATTCATGCTGTGGCCACCTGTTCCTCAGGGCTGGTGCAGAGGAGAAGTGGGGCTTTCCTTGGGCACATCTTCCTTCTGAACAAAGCCCCATCTCCTGCAGGCTCACAGCCCCAAACATGGGCCTTGTCCAGCACTGCTTGACCTGCCCACGATGGCTGGTGGTTGTTTTTGGTGGCCCTGGCAAGGCTGGTCAGACCTGACCACTGTTGCTTTGCTGCCTGGTGGAGTGTGGAGGATGCTTTGTAGCAGGTGCCTCCTCGTGAATGTGGGAGAGCCAGAATTTCTTCTTGGAGGTGAGAATAAAGCCCCTGTAAGATGTGGCAGGAACCTTTTTTTTGTCAGCCATTCCCTATTGACTGACAAGCTGGTCTGACACTTCCCCTCCCTAGAGGCTCCTTCCTGATGTTGATTTTCTGACAGCAGCCTCTCTGGAAATTCCTGCACCCACCTTTTCCAGGCCATGGTTCGCTGCTCCTGGATGCCAGCCCTGCTCATATAATCAGAATCATTAAGGTTGGAGAAGGTCTTTAAGATCATCAAGTCCAATTGTCAATCATCTTTGAGCCTGGGACACCAAAACTTGTTGTACTTTGGAGAGCGGGCAAGGCCACAGAATCACAGAATCACAGAATGGGTCAGGTTGGAAGGACCCCAGTGGGTCATCTGCTCCAATGTCCCAGCTCAAGCAGGGTCATCCCAAAGCACAGGGTATAGGATAGTTTCCAGATGGGTCTGGAATATCCCCAGTGAGGAAGCCTCCACACTCTCTCTGGTCAATCTGTTCCAGTGCTTGGTCATTGCGTAATAAAGAAGTTCTTCCTCATGTTCAGGTGGAGCTTCCTCAGTATCAGTTTCTGCCCATTGGCTCTTTTCCTATTGCTGGCACCACCAAGAAAAGCCTGGTCCGCCTTCTTGGCACCCACCTTTTAGACATTTATACACATCGATGAGGTTCCCTCTCAGCTGCCTCTTTTTGAGACTGAACATCTCCCTCAGCCTTTCATCATAAGAGAGATTCTCCAGACCCTTGACCAAATCACTGGCTCTCTACTGGAGCTGCTCCAGGAGCTGTGTCCCACACTGGGCAGCCCAGAACTGGACACTCCAGACGAACCTCACCAGGGCTGAGGAGAGGGGCAGGATCCCCTCCCTCAACCTGCTGACAATGCTTTTTCTCAGGTGTGGCGAGATTCCACTGGCCTTGGCCCCCAGGGCACTGCTGGCTCATGGACAGTTTGTTGTCTGCCAGGACCCCCAAGTGTCAGTGCATCAGATCCTGTTGCTTTCCCTTTGGATCCCTGAATATTGGAGGCTACTTGCAGCTCTGCCTCTGCTGACAGAGGTGCCTGCAGGATCCATGAAGGGATCAACCATGGAAGATGTTGTTCTTGAGATCTCTAAGAGCCTGCCCGGCAGATGTTCTCTCCACTTCAGGCAGAGGAAGCAAGCAGAAATGAACAAAAAAGGTGAAAATGCATGAAGACTTTTAAGGAAAAAAACAATGTTGTGTGCATGTGTGTCTGCAGGAAAAAGTATTGCTGAATAGAAGCATCAAATCTAACCTTACAGATATTCATGGCTGCTTGAACTTCAGCTAATTTACAGCACTGAATGTATTAGCAAAAGCATGAGTTAAAACTTAGTCTTTTCTAATGCTGTTCACATGATAATCTCTTGGGGTCTGGAAAACTCATCCAGAACTGTAGAAGAATGGAAATTGCATACCTTGAATGTAGCTGCAGAAATGGAGCAGAACTAGAGATACAAGAGCTTGGCTGAACTCAGGGGGCGGCTGTGTGGCCAGTTGCACACATCCTCCACACAAGCAGAACAGGAGGGAGTCCCTGGGCTGAGTATGAGAGCAAGGAGTGCCTTGAGGGCAGAAAGGAGAACCTGGGGGTGGGTTTCTGAGCAAAGGCCTCTTGTAATTCCTGTACAAGGGGATGCCATCGCGTGCCCTGCCTTTCTGCAGTGCACACTTCATTCGGAAAGATTTCACTTTGAAACAAAACACCTTTCCTGCGTCTTTTCGGCATGAGCATGAAAGCACTCCACGGCTGGGCAGAAGCTGGGCAGGGGCTGTCTGGGGGCCCTTCCTGCCTCAGCGAGGGCTCTTTGTGTGACCATTGTTTTGCACTGCCTTTTCAGACAGCGTTTTGCAGTCTTTAGCATTGTTCAAGTTCTATAGCAGAGTCAGATGTTAATTGGTTTGTTGCAGGAAAAAGTTTTATGGCACAATTTAGCTTTAGCTGTGCCCTCCCCCTCTTCCCCACCTTGTTTTTCTTCAGAAAGGGAAAGGACCTGCATGATGCTGTTTGTCAGAGTGGGAGAGGTCTCCTGACCATGCTCACTGTCCTTTCCTGCTCAAGCGGGAATGCACTCGGGTAATAATTTCATGCACATGTGGGATAGGTGTTTCTTCCGTCTGTGGGCTGCAGATGATCCTGTCTGTATGTGTCAGCTTTGAGAGAGATTCACCCCACCCCACCCCACACAGATACCCAGCACCCCAGGCACAAGGTGTTGTGCTCAGGAAACTTTTCCACTGTGGGGATCATGTTTTCCACCAGTCTCCACACAAGCATGTCCAGTCCTCCCACCATCACCTGTGGCACAGCAAGGCTCAAAATGTTGGATACATTCCCCTGTGTTCACTGCAGTCTTTCCAGACTGAAGGGGCAATTTGGGAAATAGTGAGTGTTTCTAGCGCAAAACTGTTACTTGGAAAACAATCATTCGTCATTTCGGAAAATCATGCTTTGAGCAAGGGAGGAATAAGGCACTGAACCAGGCTTATCCTTGTCAGGCTGCTTAATGTCTGCTCTCCCGCAGCTTCCCCAGGATTACAGTTCTCCTGATAAGATCTAGCTGTGCTTGGAGACTGTCTCTGGGATGCTGAGATACTTCAGGATCTGTGGTTGTGTTGTCTGTGGTTGACTGGCTTCTGGTTAAAAAGCTACTTGGAAGTCAACACATGTGCGTTACCTGTTTAAATCCTCCCTTAAAGCTTGTCAGGTCAATATTATTATATTCAAAAAGTAGAATGTCTGGAAGCAGACACCTTCCAGGTGCTGCAGCCACAGGGGTGAAGCATGCAGCACCTGGAAAAAAAGACACTATTTGGATGCTCTCCTGTTTATGGAAACCCCATAAAATTCAATGACAATAGGAGCAAGAGCATTCTCTAAGTGTCAGATACAAAGCTATGTTTTTTTCTGTATACTTTAGAATTTAATACAGATAAAGATTGCTTCGATGAATGTTGTTAACAACTTATTTTCTGTTAAGTTCTGTTGTCAGAGTCTGAAACAGAAAAACTACAGTTGCTATTACAACGTGTAGAGCATCTTCCTAAGGATTTTTTCCTCTGTTATCCATAAAAGAAGTGTGTTCCCAATCAGTTAAGGCTTCCCTTTTGTCAGATTTTCCATTCTCCCCTAATCCTCCTGTTGCCAGAGGTCTTCAGCAGCTACGAAGAAAATGCCTCCACTTTGTGGCTTAGGATTCAAAATTCACCCTCTAAACAAAATTACCCAGACATGATTTAGTGTTTTTGAGAGATATTGCAGTGTTGAAACGACAATGTGCAAACACATCTTGTCTAGTGCTTGCATTGTGGACAAATCCCAAATCATGAGCTTCTGCAAGAAAAAGAAAGGGCTGGAGGGAAAATTTCCATGCATGCTGGCAATGCAACAGGCATGCTAATTAGCTGGGCTGTTTGCTGCTCTGGATCTCAAAGGACCTGGGTCTGTCCAGGGATTTCTTAATTTTTTCCCTCATTTCCCCTTTGTTTAGTTGTTCTGCTTTTTTCTTCTGGCCTTCACCTGTTTGTTCTTGTGGGAACAGCTATTAAAGACTCTGAGGAAGCCTGTCAGTGAGTAATTGCTAGCACCCAGTAATTAGTTGAACTAATCAGAAGTGGTTAATTGTGATGGGATAATAAATGTAGTAGCCCACCACTGTGGTTTGCAGACGGGAGGTGCAGATGCTCAGGTGAATTTTAGCACTTATGAGTAGGCAATGAATGGGGGATGCAGGGGCCTGGCATGGGTCTGGATAAGGGCTATGGGTCCTCATTCAATAAATCTGGTGACTCTTGATATCCTGATGTGTAGGCAGCTCCAGTCCCTGAGCTGAGGTTAAGATACACGGCTTCCAGGTTCCTTTACCCCACCGTGGCTCTGTACACCAGCTCTGGAGTTCCAGTTCAGAGGGTTGCAGTGCATTGTTGGATCAGGCACTTCCTACTGTCTTTCCTTGCCCCTTGTTTATAGAGGTGGCTCTGATCTGGAACGAGGTCCTTGAAATCACTACCCTGGGTGTTGATGAGGATCTCTACAACCTGAGTCCTCTTCTTGGAGAACTCTAAGCCCTGAGTATTTGCATTGCTGCTTTTTTGCCTTGGCTTGCTCTGATAAAGGGCAGGTTTTGTGATCTCTGTCTTGTGAGACAGCAGGCTTTTGTCCTGAGACACCATTCTCTTGGATCAAAGCTCCTACATCAGGCAGTGAACGACTTTTTATGCTAAGAAGCAAATGCAGACACTACACAGAGCATGGCTGGGATGGGCAGAACACTTCAACAGAAAAAGTAAAAGTGTTGTGCTGTATCCTCTCTTCTCACTGAAATTTTAGACAGTACCCCTGTCTCCCTGCTTTTCCATGCCTTTGTTTCTGAAGAAGCATGGTCTGTTCTTTGCTTGGACTGTTGCCCTGATTGTATTCTCCTTGGTTATGCGTCTCATCTAGAAGTGACCTTTGTATTTTGCCCTCCTTCTATTGCTGACCAGAAGTCCAGACCATGGCTTGGGTGGGCCACTTGTGTCAGCTTTGATCATCTGTTGCCACAAGGCTTGGTTTGCTTTTTTCTTTTATAAACAGGGGCTACAAATGAAGTGCTGGATTTAAAGCAATAATGGGGAAACAAACCACCTTTTTTATCACTCCCTCTCCTGAGGATGAACCTCATTTGAATGGGGGCTCCTGATGCTGTCCTATGTAGAATTTGTGTAGAAACTTCCGACAGGATTGTCAAAAGTAGGTCATGGAAGCTGAAACTTCATCTTGGAAGGGCAGAATTTCTGGCCAGAGAGAAATATCCTCATCTGGAGTACCTGAAGATGGGATGAGTTTGGTGGTCATCCCAGAGAGGAGAAACTGAATCTCATGCCAATACCATGGCTTGAATCTCACTGTGCTGCATCTTGCACTTACTGCCTTGCTCACAGTTTATTGCTTATTGCACATGGCTTGTTTTTCTCCTCTTGCAACTTTCCCACTTCATATGGATAGCTCAGGAACCACTGAGCAGGAGGAAGGTAGGAATGAGATTTTCTTCCTTTTGTTCCCCTTTCCATTTCCCATTTGAATGTCACAAGAGTGGAAGGTTTCTTCTTTGCAGAACCAGATTTAAAAACACTCTTTGATGATCACCACTTCCTATGAGACCAAGCCCTCCTGGGAGGTCTCTGTCCTGCCCCAGGGGAGGTGAGGGATATGAGTATATCTGTGTATCCCAGTGCCTGTTTCCCACAAAGAAACATTCCTTTATTTTGACACTGAGTTTTGTTTTTTTTTTTGTCACATTATTAGTTTTTCATTTTTAAAGACCATTGGTACACTGCCTCCAACACTAACTTGCCAATCCTCTCCTGTGATGTGTTGGACACCCTTTGGGGCAGCTTATCTTCAAAGAAACTCAGTTTTTCTTGTTTTACTGGAGGACTTTCATCACTCCTTCTTCAACCTGGAAAAAGAAACCCCAAGCCCTAAACAAGCCCACGCAGAGGAGCCCAGACAGACTGGATTGTACCGGAAGGACAAGACACAAACTGTACATTACACTACAAAGCCCACAAAGCTCAAATCCATTCCAATTTTAATTCCTTTTAAACACCTAGATGGCCTGTATGGCTTAGAGAAAATCTAGTTTGCTTTGTCTACACATAATGTTTGCTGTTTGTCTTTCTCTTGATGTGTCCTCTTCTCTGCCTGTCCTTGGCAAGACAGAAACTGTCACTTCTTGAGCATTAGAGAAAAGCTTCTCACACTGTAGACTTATAAATAATAATGTAAACCTATAAGTGTTCATACAGTAAATGCACATTAAGCACCATCATATCTGGAAGAAGTATTCATATTTTATGAGGCACTCTGCACAGCCACCTAGGCACACATAATACAGTGGTGTCTTGAGCAGGTGATCAGATAGCAATCTAGGCCATAAACAGTTTTCTCTCCGGGAGTGGGGACCTGTTTGTTTGCCCAGAATCACTCCTGCTTCCTGACATCAAGCGTGGCACAAAGTTCAGAGGGTGTGTGCACGACTGCGGGGTCGGCTTAAGTTCTTCTCACTAAATCTCAACATAGACAGTTTTGCCACAAATGTAACATTAGAAACAATCAACAGATGTTAAAGATGTGTTGTACTAATGACCTATTTCATATTCAAGTTCAGTTCCGAATTCCCTTCTCAGCCACTAATTTGCATAACGTTTTATTCACGCTCATTAGCCATCAGGAGATTCTAACTCAGCAAAAGTGGATATTCATCAATTTCCCTTTGATAATGAATTGATACGACACCAAAACCCATCGTAAGCCTCCCTGTACCTGCTGCAGTACCTGGAAAGAGTGTGTCATGCAGCCCAGTCACTTCATATCTGACAAGATGCCTTGGGGGAATTCTTGTGTTTGATTTCAGTGGAATAAATGAGCCCTGCAGAGAGGCAGTAAAAAATATGAGACCATGAGCACATGCTAATGAACCTGCCTAACTGTGAAGGTTTCCAAAACCGCCCCAAAATGCTGCCTGAAGTCCAGGAACATCTTACAGTTAGCAGCTGAAGCTTTCTAAGCTGCAGGAGTGTTACCAAGAGGGAAAGAGAGACAGGGTAAGAACCAGCATGACCAATAATCAAAAACTAGTTCTAAATCTGATTGATGGGCCAGCTTTCATCCTGCCCCTGACCTAGTCCATGTCAAACTGCATCATCAAAAACAGCAGCCACCACCTATCACATGAATGGAAAGCAAATGACAGCCCAACATGCATGTCTGGAGAAGACCAGAAAATTTTTGATGACCAAAAGCTGTTTACTAGCCTGAATTTTATTATTTTTTGTCCTTATTTTTAATGCTGCTGGAAAACTTGGTGCTTGGGACACACTGAGTTTGTTTTCAGCTCTAAAGGGAGATGTGTTGATGTCAGTGAAATTTGTAACGGTGCTAGCACAGAGAAACCCAGCAAAAATAAGTGTGGCACATTCATTGTTAAGGGAGGTAGACTCAATCATGAAGATTAATTCAGAATGACCTGTTTCTACAAAGTCCAACTAGAACTGGAGAAACTTCAGATTCTGCTGTTTATTTTTGAATGCGTCATGCTAAGCATGATGAATCTTGTTTGCCTTCAACTTCAGATCTAGAACAGGGTGGATTTGTCTCTGCATGGGCAAAGAAGGTACTGGGGAAGGTCCTTCTCACCCCCCTCTGCTCTGGATCTGGAGGGACTCTGTGTCTTACAGCTCTGAGTTGTGATTTTAAGTA
Source organism: Eulacestoma nigropectus (assembly GCA_013397775.1). Classification (NCBI taxonomy): domain Eukaryota; kingdom Metazoa; phylum Chordata; class Aves; order Passeriformes; genus Eulacestoma; species Eulacestoma nigropectus. Next base: position 462,551 of record VZTE01001671.1, read on the forward strand.
ATTCCAGGACAAAGCCAAGGCTCAGTTAATAATGTAAGACAATTCTGGGAGTGGGGGTAGGGGGTAGCCTGCTGTTCCTTGTATTGATCAGGAATTAATGTCTAACCTTTAAAAATGCAGTGGAGAAGCTCTGTGTGATTGTGAAACCCTACTTTGTGCTGTGATCAGTTTCCTCTGGGGACCCGCGGGGCTCAGCCTGCTGATTACGGATGCATTTGGAAAAACCTGAATTTTCAATTTTTCACATGAATCTTATAAAGTGAAACGGACTCCTGCTGGGATTTATGGAAACTGGTTTACTCTCCACTGCACTCAGTGCATCTACTTAGCTAAGTTGGGAGAGTACTTCGACCAGAGGGGCACTGCAAGAATTATTCCACCCTCAGCAAGTTAATTGCTGCATCGTCAACTAGCATGGTTATCCATCCTATCCCTTCTGCTTTTTCTCTCATTTTTCCCCCCTCTTCCTCTCCAAGAGCTGATGTGTGATGTCTTTTATTTTTTTTTTCTCCTCCTTGCCATCTGTTTCACGTTTGTAACTTGCAGAGGGTGGGTGTGTGGTAGTGGAGCTTGTGATGAAGTTTGCTGGTGAAGGCATTTCTTTCACTCTGTTAATTAGATTTGTGTTTTCCTTACTCCCAGTTCTAAGGGCCATGCAAATAGGACTAAATTATGCATTAGCGATATGCCCCAGTGTTTAAAACATTCTTATTGTTGGGGGACACCGGCTCCATTCTGTATTCCTCCCTTTCATGGAATTCAATTATATTTAAACTATTAACATGGAAAGTCTAAAAATTCTATTAAAATGTCAATTTAATAAATCTTCCTAGGTTTAATCTTTCATTTCTGGACCGGGGGAAGGGGAGGATGAATTATGACAGTTTTAAGTTTTCCTCGAGCAGCCCCTGTGTGTTAAATTGTCTGTAATAGTCTGAGTGTTTCTGAACTTATCTCTATTGGTAAAACAATCTGAGGCAATAGGAGGGTGCCCGGGGTATTTACTGGAATCAAGCACTTCATGTCCAGGTCTAAAACATGCCACAGTTGGGGAAATTTGGACCCACTTCTTTCTTTCAAACCATGACAGAGAAACAAGGGAAATGGGGTGCTTCCTGCCTGGTCTCCACTCCCTGTTCCAGGCTCTCAAAGATGGTGAATCTGGCTTTAGACATGTGATTTGGACCCAGCACTATTTAAAACTGATTAGATTGCTGTTGTTTTTAATTTCTCTCTTCTTCCATGTGCCACTTCAGAAATACTGAGGGCCTGTCCATCATTCTGGTTGGTACCCCACTGTGCTGAGTACCATGTGAGCATCTCCTGTAAGCAAAGCTGTCTTCTCTCCCTCTTTTTGTGCTGTACTGCTTTTAATAAATGCAGAAATTGTCAGCTAACTCTTGATGTGAAGCTGTTCCAGTGTCTAACACACAGGGAGTTTTTTTCTATTTCCTCTTGACATTCCTGTACTTGAAATCAGGACTCATATAGGACCATAGAAAGAGATTGCAATGGTTTAGCCCAAATAAATAAAATCCAGCTCTTGGTCCTGCACCCTTATGGCTATAACAGAGAGGATGCAGGTGAAGTGGTTGTTTTGAGACCTGGGACATGAACAGAGCATCCAGGAATGCTTTGTGACAGGACTGCTCCTATCAGGTGAAGATTCAAAAGCTAAACATCCCTTGGTGGAGGGTTTTGTGGGCACTGTAGGGGAGGGCAAAGATCCAGGTGGTGATTTGACCCAAGTGAGTCTGCTTGCACCTGAAGTCCTCCTGGATCTGGTGTGGAGACAATGATGAGGATGGTGGTGGGTGATGTCTGCTGGTGATATTTTTTATGGAGCATTTGGTAGTCCTGCTCAGCCTGTCCCATAAAAATGTGGATTGCTAGTCTGTAGATGGTGATGGTTGCAGAGAGTGTCAGGTCTGACTTTGCTTGAAGGTGCTCAGCTGGGGTTCCTCTGGACAGTGATGGATCATAATTTGTGCTGGCTCTGCAGGCTTAGCTCGTGTGTTGGGGTGCAGACCCAGGACTGGGAGAACATCCAAAAACTGTGGGCTCTTCAGAGGATGGATGCTGAGGAGAAAAATCCAGCAGTCCCTCCATGGTGCAGACTGATGCCAGAGTCAATGCACATGAGGATCTATATTGAAATGGAAGAGACTTTCATTAGTTTCTTGGCTTTGCTGGGAATCCCTGTGTGCTCTCAGCAAAATGCCTGCACAGCAGGAAAATGTGGTTGGCATGGGCATATGGCTTATGGCATCTCTGCTATATCAGCAATGAAGGGTCTCTGACAGAAGACAGTTCCACGTGGGAAATGCTGCTGTGGCTGTTGGTGACACGGCACTGAATGAGGAATAATTCCCCCCAAACAGTCCAGCTGACCAGTGACCCTGTGATGACCTGGTGTCCCTGGCATTGCGTCTCCAGAATGGAAATGGGTACGGTCTGGCACAGCACACCGAAAAAATCAAACTCCTCTTCTTGCCTCCTTGCTCACATTTTCAACTTCTCCCAATACTAAAGCTCAGTAGAGCTGAATTGTCCAATTCCAGCCCTGGAAATAGAGAAAGTCAGTGACCAGCAAGAAGGGTCAAAATTTTCTCAGTGGAGACTGAGGAAAGAGAGGTGATAAATGGTACTGGTGGAATACCTTGGTCAGCTGGGCTGTGGTGCGTAGCTAATGCCAGGCTGCAGGGAGAGTGTTGGGGCACAGTGCTTTGTTCGGGTGAATAAACCATGCATGTTCATGGAATATTAATTAATAATAAATGAACATGCATGAATTATTCATGCTCATAAAAGCAAATTTGCCCTGAAGGCATAACACGAGATAGGCTTTAAGAAGGTTTGTTTCTGTTTGTTTCTGTTTTTTGGGGTGGTTTTTTTTGTTGTTGTTGTTTTTTTTTTAAACTAAGGGATGGATTTGTATAGGGCATAACTGATTGGAGGTAATTTGAATCCAAACGCAGTGTGACTGCCACGGCCGAGCCAGTGTATCTCAGCACACTGAACAGGCACTCCTGCTTCCACTAATGCTATTTTAGTCATTCAGTTGTCTTCCAAGGTGCATATAGGGACCTACTTGCTCTGAGCCCCATTTGACTCTGGCAGGCCAAAAGGGGTCCCCTGGGTTAACACCGTTGCAGTTGGAACAGGGATAGATTTGTCCCCGCACGTTCGTTCTGCTGACAGATTTGTTCCACCAGTGTGCAGTGCAGATGTCTCATACATGATGCAGGATTCAGGTGAGATTTGAAGCGGTGAGCTGACGCAGGAAATGCTACCTCTCTATTTAAACTCCAGGTTATGCTAAACAGGCCAGCAGAACCTTTTGCTGCACCAGTGTCTGTCCTTCTGGACAGCACAATAAACCCCCATTAAGAAGGATTTAAATAAAAAAATGCTTTTGTGTCTTCATGATGTGCCACCCTGCCATAAGAGGCTGAAAGTTGTCCCTAACTTAGGAGATATCTTGACTCAGCTTCGGGCTTCAATTTGCCAAGGCAAAGAGGGATGGCTGCAAGCACTACATGTAGGACAGGTATCACTGTGGGACTGTCACCTTGTCCACTGTGCTCTGTAAATGCTGACCTTGCCGGGGCCAGAGGCATAATGTGTCGCAGCCATGCAAAGAAATATGCAAACATGTGCAGTATCTTTCTAAGTGCCCTGCTTTGTCACTGGTCTACAGAGTGAAATGCAAAGTTTTTCTCCCCATCTGAGGCCGTTGAAGATTCTCAGGCTGCCATCACCCACAGTTAGATCCTAACACAGTTAGAAACATAGCCCCCACCTATCTACTTCCCTGCACAAGTTTCATGTCAACATATCCTGGCTTCTTCTGATTAGATGTGGGAAAAGTGGGTAAGCTGGATGTTGCTGCACTTGTCCAGAAGCTGCCTGTTGATGGTGGGTAATTTGTAGCTCTCCTTGGGCACTAAAATCTCTCCAAAATACCATCCTGTTGCTCCCAGAAAAGGAGCTGTCTGGGTGGTTGTACATAGATATCATGGTGATCATGGCTGAAGCCCTTATTCTCCCTCCCTGGGCTCCTTGCACACTCCCAGCCTTTTCGTGTTTTGCACTTCTGGTCAAAAATTGCAGCTGGCTTCTAAGGTGCACTGTCCCTGGTCTACAAAGACACCATAGTTTGGCCAAAGTGTTGTCTCTGGGCAGACAATTGTGGCCATGGTGTGCCAGTGAGCACCTGGGGAAAGGGCTGCCCACATCTCTGGAAAGTGGGTTAGGAACTGTGAAAGTGGAGAACGGTTTGGACATTTGCTGAGTGCTGCTGGATTGAACTTGTGGGCTGGCAGGATGGCAGGTGCAGGGAAGGGATGTAGAGTGGCACACCATAAACCTGGTACTCCCTCCCAGCCATCATTTCATGGGAAAACATCAGAGAATGTTAGAAATAGAGGAGAGATCCCCAGACACAACTCAGTTCTGCAATGAATCTGGCCTCAAGCCATCAAAATAATCTTAAACTCCTTTTTATTTCCTTTCCTATTTTTTTTCCCCCAGAAGCATGCGTTGACTTCCTCAGCTAATAAAGAGCAGGGCCATAAACTCTGCTGCCTTTCCCTGGCAAGGCCATTCCCTTTGGTGAGCTGCTTCCTCCCGTCTTCATCTTCCCGTTATTACATTTTTAGTTTCTGCTTTTCCAGCAATCCTTCTCTGCTGAGCTGCCTTATTCCAAAACAAACATGTTTTAAAGTCATTGCTGCTGGTCTACAGACAGTTTTTCCAGGAAAAGTGTTTCACGTATTACAACTTAAAACATGGGTGGGTTTTTTAGGATTTAACATCCTGGGAGCTAAGCCTTTGGTCTCCTCTTTCATATGGTCATGAAGGCAGACAAATGGGAATGATTTGAGTAATTTATATGTTAAGAAGTAATAATCTTTGCAACCATTTTATCCATCCAAATGTTTTTAACTTTGATCTTTCTGTTTTCTAGCAACACCTTGTATTTTTTTCAGACCTCTTCACCTTTCAGAGATAACCATCCCTGACGACTCCTTTGAGCACTTCCCTCAGCTAAAGAGAAGAAGTATCTGACTGCCACTGCACCATCCATATATCTCCACGATTAACTGAGATAGTTTTTGGTGTTTTGGGGGGTAGGGCAGCAAAGGGACAAAGCTCTCTAGACCTTGAAAGCTGCTTTGTCCTTGCACAACGGTAATCTGAAGCCCTAGGTCTTGCTGTGTTTAGAAGTCAGTAGATTTACTAATTAATGTTCTTCACTCAATTAAAAAGCCCTTGATCTGAGCCCGTCAATAGATTTTCGGTATCTATAGAAATCTTGGCCTTGTGCTGAAAGATTTAGCAATTTCCTTCTCTCCCTTCAGACTAACTCTCAGTAGGGATGAGTTGCTGTTTGGCAAAATGGGCTTGGCCTCTCTGCTGGGCTGTGTCGGGAACCCCGCTGGGAAGCTATCCTCGGCTGCAGCTGGGAACTGGGCTTAATTGCAATAATTTACCAGGCAGGGTAATTACCAGATTAAGGGTCAGTGTTGTAGCACTGAGGGAAGGCATTGACAGAAGATGGGGTCTTGTCCCAAGAAGAATCAGGCAGGGCCAGTGCAAAAGCAGCAAAGGCATCCGTGATACCTCTTTTTGAAAGGTCCCTCAGCTTAGGGGACAAGGCAGCTACAGACCGACATTTACTTTACTCTATTTAGGCTTTAAACAAAGAGGGTAAGAAGAGAAATATTTTTATTTCACCTTGTAACAGCATAGAGACAGTCAGTGCTATGTTGTCTCTCTTTCACCTCTTGCTATAAATACCTTCTTGCGAGAAGGATCTTCTCAGCCCACTTGGTTTGCATTTTAATTAGTTTCTCTGTCTGGCACTTTTCACCTGTTGAGCTGTCTATTGTTGTTGATGTTTTGTAAAGGCAGATAAAAGCTGAGCATCACGGTGAACTGGGCATCCCAGTTTATGTTGGAAAATGCATATGAAGGTTTTCCTCATAAGAGAAAACCCTGAAGTGAAAACTGGATGAAGACCATTTTTCCTAAGACCACTGGCACAGAATGAGGCACTGATGTCTTGAGCTGACCTAAATCCAGAACTTTTTAGTGTTAAGACCTATTTCAGTGACTTTCTCAAGAGGTTTAGGCACACGTACCCTCCAATTAAAATCTTCGTTCTCTTGCAAGACCTTGCTAAAGTCATGAGCCTTAGTAATCTCTAATCATGCTCCTTTCCTGAGAAACACTTTCATCATCAGTTGTCTCGTTAGACCAACTCCCTTTCTTCTTTGCAGGATGGAAATCCCTTATTAGTCTTGTGTGTGTGGCACACCTGGGTTTTGGAGTGTTGGGAGGTGGCGATAGAATGTGTGATGGGGAAGGTGACATGAAGCCAATTCCTAAAGCCTGTCCTTGTTCGGCAGTGCCATGGCAGAGCTCACTGGATAATGTTCTCTGCACTTGCAACTTCCCCAGCTTGGCCCGGGCGGGAGCTGGAGGTGAAGGGCCAGACAGGGCCAGGGAATGAGCCTCTGTGGCTTGAAGGGAAGGCAAAGCTCAGGGACTGTAATCTCTCAACTCTCACACTGAAAGTGAAGCAGCAGGCGAGGTGCAAGCAGCACAGGCCTCTGCAACACGCTCCCCCTTCTGCTTCCTTCTTCAGCAGCCCAGCCCTAAAGCCAGAGAAGTCATCAGCCCTGGGAGGCTATATGGTTTCACATCCAAAAATGTAGCTCAGATGTGATTCCGTTTCGCCTGCCATGTGTTTGTCTGCTTTTCCTAAACCCTCAAGTCTCTCGGTCAGAGCGGATGGGACTTGTCTCATCAAATTGTCATCCACAGTGTCGGTGCTGACTTCAGCAGCAGTCACCCGGGGCTCCTGAAGGGTCTGCGGGGACGGAGCCAAGGCAGCCAAAGGAGTCCAGGGCATGATTCATCTCTTCTTAAACTAGATGTCTAAAATAGGTCTGGAAAGTTGTGCTTGGGAAGTGCCGATTTCTCTCAGCTGGCTGTGAAAGGAGCTGACGGTGATTAGCTCAACATCCCTGTTGAGGATATCTGTGTCTAGTCAGATGAATCCTACCCAGATGGCTTTTGGCTGTGTTTGTACACAGAGCTCAGCACAGGGGGGCCGTATCCTCAGTCGCCGTGGATGTTACCGTGATATAAATAATACCACCACCACGACTGAGGACACGTACTGTACATCCCTCGTTATTCCAGCTCCACAAACATACATCTTACCATCTTCTGGGGTTCCATATGCATTTGTTAATATAATAAGAATGGGGGGGGGCGGACATGTGTGGGTGAGTGAGTGTACGGTGTCCTGTATGAATAGGTTGAGATGGGCTGATATCATGAGACAGCTCTTCTGCATCCTGATTGATTGTGGTGTTCTGTTTCCACATTAACTTGCAATAAAGCGCTCTCTGACGCCGATACGCATTCATCATGTGCAATTGTGGAGACTCTTTATAACTTAATTTACTCCAAGGTAATGATGATTATATCTAAATATTTATGGAGAGGTCAGTGCAAGTAAATTTCTCAGTAATTTTGTTTTGCTTTTCTTTTCTTTCTCTTTTCTTCAGCCAGCCAAATTATCTCAATGCTCCCTACAGACCTTCTGCTAATTCCTTTGTTTGCTGTGACAGTTAGTGGAGAAAGAAGGCTGATTAACTGCAGGCAGCCTCTGTGTTGAGCAAGCCAGCAGTCTAACCAGAGGTGCATGCCGCGTCTCTGCCTTTTATTTTAATTTTGACCTGCAGGAATGTCATGGGCCAGAGCTGTCCATTAGGATAGATCTGAATCGTGTGCATGTTTGTGTGAGTTAGCAATGCTAAGCAAAGCTTCCCACTAACACTGTTAAAATTGATACTTTCTGCAGACGTGAGAGCGGGGGGCATCTATGCAGCACTGGTTGTTCATCTCACCACGATCTGCTTGATGCAGACCATGGGTGATCATTTTTAGGGTGGGCTCAGTCAGGAAATCAAGTTATTTATGGCTTGGGGTGTTTGTTAATTCTGGGGTGTGGGCTTCTTCCTCCATTTGTTCTGCCTGCTCCTTCTCTGTGCTCTTTTTCTCATGTTATATAGTCCACTAAGGAGATCCCATCTCTTCTAGCAGGATTTAGCCCAGTTGGGCTGTGGTCTGTAGATGATTCCCAGTCTGTCTGATATTTAGGACTGACTGGAGCTGGAATTTTTCACCCAGGAATTTTTTGAGGCAGCATGGAAAATGGACCATTTTGTTATCTCTGTGGGAATAGGAATTTCACGATATTGATATGAAACAGCTGAGAGGATGTTTCATTTTGATGTCTTATGAAAAACATCTGTGGGTCCCTGCGCTTCTTGGCTGTCCCTGCTCCATATGCAGAGCTCCAGTACATCGCATTATCCCTTTCCTTCTTCTCCTACTTCAGCCGTGTTTGTGTACTCATGTGACCCTGAGGGCTGTGCCTTTTGCAGGAGTTTTTGTCATTAGGCAAGCAATGAACTCCGAGTGTGTCCCTCAGGCGACTCAGGCAGTGGGATACCTGTATCCTGGATGAGTGATGAACTTGGAAAGAAGATGGATGCTTATATCCTCAGTCCCATGAAGGTAGCACTGGGTAAGATGGGTCTGTAGGATCTGATTGCAGCTGGATGTCTCTTGCTCTCTTGGACATCAGCACCAGCACAAGATGATTCATTTCTGCTCAAGAGTTGCAACCTCCCACCAGCCAATGGCAGGCTGTTGTCAGCTTTGGGGGCTGGCAGTGGCTGTGAAATTTGGCAAGCTCGGACCTAAATGGTCTGCAGAAAGATGCTGCAGTCTTCCCTTGAGTTTGGCCCCCACTGGTACTCTTATTGCTGCATTCTATCACAGTGGCCCATGTTGCCTTTAGAACTTACCCTCATCCAGCTTTAAATACTGCTTTATTCCATCCCTGGCATTAACTCTGCAAATATTTTCTGCTTTCCTCTTTTCCAGTTATATTTTCCCTGGAAGAGCAGGAGAAGCCCAGCAGCCATGCCTTCCTGAGCAAGGACCACTGCCTTTTGTCCTCACCCTGTTCTGTGCCACAGCAGAGGGATGTCCAAGCTCTCTGACTGCTGGTAAGTGATTGCTCCATCCATCTATCGGTGATTTGGTGGTGAGGATGTATTTTCAGATGTTCCCCAGAACATCTGATCATCCAGTTATGGCCCTCAGCTGCCTGCATCCAGCTGGAAAAAAGACCTGTCTTGCAGTTTAATCTTTATGGCATGGAGAAAGGCAATTGTATAAATCCACTGTCAGCCTGAATCAAATGCTAGAAGAGAGAAAAGATATTGAAGTATATTGAACCACAGAGGAAAAAAAAATTATAAGTGCAATCTTCTGCATTAAAAATTTCATAGGCCGTTACTTTTACGGTGCAATTAGCTGAGTGATTCCGGTGCTATTGGAAGCCAGAGCAGTGGATAATCAGAGGCAGAAATGCCTGTGCAGGTACATTTGCAGAGAACCTTTAGGTTTTAGCTGCTTCTCACGTGTTCCGAGTGCGCTCGTAAGTCACCAAGTGTTGATCCCTTCCCTTCAGCTTCACTTTTCTCCTTTTCTTGTGTTTCGTGCCACAACTCCAACAAGCCCCGGCCCCTGTGCCTTGATATCTTTGTTGCCTGTGCAGCTGCCGTGGGACAGTGGCACAATGGGACCTGTCAGCGCTGGGGAGTGGGGCGGCAGCGGGCAGGGGGCTGCTGCAGGCAGGCAGAGGGGGGCTTTTGTCAGCAGGGAGTGTTTGCTACCTTTGATGCCAATCATTTTGGAAGAGTTAATGCTGACACGGAAAGCAGTGAGAGGGCTTTTCATGTGAATTCTGACGGAGAGAAAGGGATCCTGGGAGCCACATAAGCACGTTTCCACGGCTGAGTGCTTCGTACCAAGTTTGCGGTTTCTTTTTAATGCAAACTGATGGCCATTTTTCCACTGCAGTACTGAGGGGAAACTGCCTATTTCTTTGATAAAGGGCCTGATTCCTGTCTTGTTTGCACTGGACATGCAGGAGGAGGCGTCAGGGGACAGGCTTTCCTCGTGCAGAAAAAAGTTTGGGGTTAATTTTTTGCATTTCATCATGAGGACTCTAAGCCATGAGACTTACATGAAAGCAATAAGAAGGTTTTACCACCTAGTGTTTGACACCTGAGCACCCTGGTTGTGTGCTTATGTCCAAAGGCTCAAGTCTGCCAAACCTTGAGATCTGGAGTGGGCAAGGGGATAACTTCACTCCGTGAAAGCTGTGGACAAATGGGAAGGCTAGACCCCAATTTTTACATCTGCTGTCTCTGTTCTGGCAGCTGAGGGGATGCTTTTGGCTTGTGCAGTTGTGCAGCATGGGAGGTGAACTCTGTGAGTGGACATGCACGGTGGGAGCACGAGTCAGGCCCGCATTTATATGCATGTCAATGACCAGCCAATTCACTGATTAATTTGACAGCAAGCCCCGTGAAAGGCGCTGGGAGCTTTCTGCCCCCACCCCAAAGCCTGGAGTTCAGTGTCAAACAACTGCACAACAATCACTAATCAGAAAAAAATGTTCTTATTCCTTCTCACTGAAAAAGATAGATTTCCTTAAAAGCCAGACCCTGACATTTCAGTGAACTGTAGTTGAAGACAAAGAATGTGCATTGTTTCTAAACAGATGCAAAAATAATAATAATAAAAGTTCTTCTGCTTTTCAAGCCAATCTCACAATTTCCAAACCTGGCTCATGGTTTTTCTCATGCTTCATGATGACACTGCCAAGTCTCTGTTGCCAGACTGCTAAAAAAACTTATTCAGTTTCACCCAAATACCAAAAAACTGAGCAAAATCAGATCGGCCTCCACAGTTCGGATGGAGTTTGTCTCTTGTTTTGATGCTGTGCCTTAGAAGAAGCAGCAAAGGCAGGAGGCTGAGCTCCAAGATGTCCTCCTGCTGTCTTTCTTCTGTGGCCATGCACAGGGCTCCCTTATCTTCCCCGTCTCCTAAAGTATCTCCTCACAACACACTGCTTACCAGAAGTGATTCGTAATTCAAGATAATTCATTTCTCAGCATGAAGCCACATTGCGAAATACAGACTGCCCTGATGTTACTGGTTCTGCACAACAGCTCTGCCCTGAGGCTTTCCCTTCCCTGCCGGTGCTTTTGCTCTCTGGACATTTCCACACCATTTCAGAACTGAAGTTTTTCTCCTCCAGGAAAGGAGAATTTCAGCACCCAGGTCCAGCTCCCTGGTGTAAAAGATGTCATAGCTAAGTTTTAGACTCACTTTTGGAAATGTGGTGGACTCTCCAGAATGCAAAAGGTGTGTTTTCTTTCTAGGTTATTTCACCATCACCGCTCACAAATCCTGGGCTGCTTGGGTGCCCTTTGCTATTTGAGATCAGACAACTGGCCAGGGCTCCCAGAAACAGCCTGGATGGAGCCTGGGGTGAAAGTAGGACCCCAAATCCCATCCTGGAAGGGAACCAGTAACACTGCTAACTTGTTAGCACTCAAAGGGCTCTGGAGAGAAACAGGAAAATTCAGGGCACCTTCTCCCCAGGTCAGGAGTTACTGCACTGTAGTCAGGGTACGAGTGGCTGTTACTTTGTCAGATGTGGAGTAATACTGGAAGATCCAGGCACCTGCACATGGTAGTGGGATGGGGCTAAACTCCATCAGATCCCTGCGTGAGGTCCTGGCTTGCATAAAATCCTCATTGTGGTGCTGTGTTCCTCTACATACAGGCACTGTTGTGCTCCCTGCCTGTTATTTGCAGAGGATTCTGGTAACCAGAGGCTTAAGATAAATCAGGTTTTTGTTGTTGTTGCTATCGCTGTGGGCAGCCTGGTACTGCTGAACTGTGGCCAGGGTCTCCAGTCCAGCATATTCTGCTGCCTCCTACATCTCTGCTGGAAATCAGCTATCAGGCCAGATGTTTAGCAACCATTTTTCCTAGTGGGAAATTAGTCCCTATCGGGTAGCAGGTGGCATTTTCTCTCCTTGTTGTACAGTCAAAGGCTTTAGGGAGTGAACATCCTCATCCTCTCTCACCTACAGCTATTTCCAAGGGGCAGCAGCATGGAACTTGCACCAGCAAAGCCTATTACTTAGAAGAACAGAGAGGAAATGAAGGTAAGAAAAATAAGTGTCTCTAATGGACCCAGACCAATGGCAGAACATCCATGAAATTGTCATTTACAGAGACTTCGGCTTTTATGAATACAGTCTCAAACAATGAGGGGTATCTATTTTCTGTTGGAGGCACTGGAGCGTCTCTCTTTAATGTTGAAAAAAGCTGTGCACACCTGGAGAGAGGGATACAAGGGCAAATGTGCCAGACAGGTGATGCAGGTTTGCTCCCCCAGCTGCTGCTGCAGAGATGGGTGGGGAGTGGGAGGGCACGTCTTGCAGAGGGTTTTGGTTGTGGCTCCGGCTCCAGCAGCGAGCACATGTGAGATCCCGAGGTGCGATTCCCTGCTGATGAGCACCTGGCATCTGCTTTACCTGTGCCAAGCACGGCCCCTGCCAGGGTTGGCTGTTGGAGCAGCAGAGATGTTGCTGAGCAGGGACTAAAGCTGCTGCCTTCCACAGGTTTAGCGTGTGAAAGAGAAGAAAACATGCTTTGAAGACTCCCCAGGGAGCAGACTTAGTAGCTGAGGTCCCTGGGGGATGCTAGATCCTAGATACCTACTTATCCATAGGAATCTGTGTGCAAGAGGGCTTACAGTTTTCCCTGGAGATTTGCAACTTCTGCTGGTTTCCCCAGCATACAATATTGGCTCAACAACTGTAGCTAACTTCTGGTTCCACTTGCTTTTCCTGTTAGCTGCGAGTGTTGTGTGCAAAGAGGAGCAGACCTCGTTTATGTCTGCAGAACTGAGGGAGGTCAAAGGCAAGCCAGGAATAGCCCCAGTTGCCAGTCAGAGCTTGAGGCAGGGTGTGTGGGGAAAACTGTGTGGGTAACCCTCAGCTGGAGAGTGCTGTGGGGATTTCTGTATGTTTCACACATGTATTTATGCCCAGAGCTGCTGTGTTTGCCTGGTGGGAGCGTGGACACAGGTACGTGTTTGCATCTGCCTGTGGGCACCCAGCAGGTTATCATGTTATCTCGCTTATCAGTTCTGCATTTTAGTGGCTAAATACTTCCCAGATCAGATCAGACTGTGCAGAAATGAGCTGTGTTTCAGAGAGTTTTGGGATAGACCAAAGGGTTTGGATACTCTGGTAGCAGAGGCTCTGATGAAAGACAAGCTGAAAACCTGTCCCCTGGGGGTATACCCAAATGTCAGACCATCACTGGGCTCTCCAGGCACTGCTCCAGCTTTATGCCAGATGTCTCCTACCTTCCCTGCAGGGTCAGCATGTAGCCAGTGACTCCATGTGATCCTTGGCTGTGCCACAAAATGTCCCCACTGGTCAGAGGGTGACCTCTGAGGCTGCTGGCAGAGCATACTCCTTGAGGGACTGGGGAGCCCTGGTGTGTCCAGTGATGCTGCAAACCATAGAGACACCCTGGCCCTCACTTGAACTGCAAAGGGTCTGGTTTCCAGGGGGATGCAGAGACAGACTTTAAAAAGACAATCAGGATATCTCTGTTCTCTCAGACTGCCACTCTGTGGCTTGTACTGACTGACTCTGGCCACAGCTCTCCTGAAACATCTTTGGGGTCCCTGAGACCAAGTGTGAGTTCCCAGGGACCACTGGCTGTAACCAGTGTGCAGAATTTTGGTAGGGCATTGACCGAAGCACAGTGGAGCTGACAATGTGGGGGAGCAGCCCTGCCTCGTGGTGTCTGATTGTCATGTTCTTGTTTTGGGCTCCTGTGGGGGAAGGATGGGGAATGTGCCTGCTGGTGACTTGGGCTGTCAGGTGTGACTGAGGGCTGTTTTGAGCCAGGGAGTCAGCAGAAACCCACAGCACAAGACCAGGAGAAATGGAGTCTGAAACCCTCTGCCGTGGGGCAGAGACATCAGGACCCGAGAAGAGCTAAAACCTTGTGCTTGCATGCTGTCTGCTGGAGGTAGAAAATGCAAAACAAGACAAAAAACCCCAGCCAAATCCTCACCTGGTGCCAGCAGCATCCCGGGTGTCAGCTGAGCCTCAGCCCTGTGCTGGTGCCTGTCCTTGCAGGCAGTTGTGGAGGGGGAGCGGTGTTGGGCAGCAGAGCTGCTCCTCTCTCTCCTTCCTCCCCATCCTTCCCAGCCCCCTTCTTTACGGGGTTAATTTTATTTTTTCCTCCAGGGGTTTAGGAACAGCCAGCTGAAATGCGCAGGCCAGCTGCCTGCCGGTGGCAGCAGGAAAACAGGCAGACAAAGCAGATGGACGCAGCAGGGGTGAGGGAAGGAGCACTGTCTTCAGCGGGCCATGGGCACCACGAAAGAGTAAACAGCTCTCCAAAGGGAGCCGGGAGCTAACTCCAAACCCCATCCTCTCCCAAGTACTCAATCACAGCACATTAACAAGAACGCCTGGACTGCTGGGGGAGAGTAAACAATAAGAGGCCATGCTGGCAGGGGAGTGGGAAAAGCAGAGCCCCCTCCAGCTAATATTTATTGAAAAGGGTGTAAAAAGTGGCTTGCGGCTCAGCGTGCTGTCAGCGAGCTGCATGCAGCCTGTGCTGCTGCTCATCTCCTTTCGGGACGACCGCCCTTTGCCTGTCTCTGTCCCTGTCCCTGTCCCTGCGTGTGCAGGGGATTTATTTGAGAGGAAAGAACAAAGGAAATCCAGAAGCTGGAGGTGAATCCACTGCCCCCTCCTGAACTGGCTGCGGCTCAGTGGATGCAACTTCACTTCCCAGACCTGGGCTGGGTCTGGCATTTGGGAACTTGGCTGCTCCAACACCGGAGACACTCGCCCGTGCTGCCACCCAGGCGAACTGCTCCGATGTGGGAGGGGGGAACTGTGTTTGGGGGACCAGGGCTATTGTTTAGCAGCAGGAGGGGGTGATTCTTCTCCCGCTTGTGCCAGCGTGACTTCCTTGATTTTGTTGGAGCGGCTCCCGATTTATGCCCAGGAGCTGGATCCCGCTCGCCAGGCGCTGCTCTTTCATCTGCAACATTGCAGTGAAGTTTGTTTACAAAGGCTTTGGCACGGCCGCAGATTCCTTCTCCCCTTCCCCCCCNNNCCCCCCTTCCTCCTAATCAGCTGCAGTTTTCTCTCTCCTTTGGCTCCCACTGAAAAACTGATTGACCTTTCTGAGCCGTGGCTGACACATGAACCATGCAAAATCCTTTCTGCTCCCTCAGCCCCGTGCTTGTTTGGGAACCCGGCTGCCCGCAGCAGCCCGAATGGGTGGCCTCAGGCAAATGAGTTTGCTGCCTTTTGGGAGCTGCTTTGCTTTTGGTATTGGGCATCCTTGACATTGGGTGAATGTGTGTTTTGTGGCTGAGCCTCCCCAGTGCTCTTTGCAAACGATGACATTGCTAAAAATGTGCCTCTAACATACGCTCAGTCCCAAGTTGCCTCTAAAATGGACCCATTTAAGCAAAATTGAATTTCAAGGCAGAATATGAAAACTTCTGGCTTGGTGGCCCCCTCGATCCCAGCAGGGTGTATCCATATTGAAAGTGCACAAAGGCATTTTAATCCTTTTTGGGACCAAATTCAGCAGAGCCCTTCCATGAGAAGCCAGCTTGACCTGCAGCAGCTTTATGTTTTAGCCCATGTTTGGCCTGCTGGGCTACTAAAAATCTAATGAGAGCCATGAATTTGCCATAAATATGCTTAAACTGTTTTTTCTTTCTATATTTCTTGATGGTAAAGAAGCATGGCGGAAGAGGTGGTCTGATGGTCTGGCTAAATAATCTTTGCAGCAGTTCCCACAGACTCAATGTCCGGTGATATTGGGGCCTAAACACTCTTTTACACCTTCTTGAGCACACGTTGGACCTTATCCCTTTTGCCACATTTCAGTGGTGGTTCAGCTTTCTGTCGTGCTACTTGTCTGTATTGCAAGAGTGAGCTTCAGAAGCAGCTTTCCACTGCTGGTAGAAATTGAGTTGTTTTTGAGGCAGGCCAGCCTCTGCTAGAGGCCTTTTGCTGTCTGCCTTGTGTTTGAAAAGCTGGAATTGGAGGCAGGTGAAAATGTAATTGAGATGTTTTCTTGCTGTTGTCTAAAGCAGTGCTTTCTTGTGCTAACTGGAGTGTGTTACACACCTTGGTGAAATCTGAGTGTTGCTCACCTTGTCCAACACAAATCAGAGGAAATACAAACAGTAACTTGTGGCACACACAAGGACAGAGCTCTTAGAAAAGCGCCAAGGCAACCAGGGATGTGTCAAAGAGTGAAGGCTGCTCTG
Organism: Eulacestoma nigropectus; assembly: GCA_013397775.1. NCBI lineage: Eukaryota > Metazoa > Chordata > Aves > Passeriformes > Eulacestoma > Eulacestoma nigropectus. The sequence continues at coordinate 478,836 of VZTE01001671.1, forward strand.
GCTCTGGAAGCAAGACAAGAAGTTTCCGTTTCCACAAAAAGACAACAAATTGTCCAAAAACCCTGCACAGTAATCACACAGGCTGAGCCTCCTCAGACTCAAAATGTAAAGCACAAGGGTCCCATGGGGCACCCAAATGTGTCTGGCCTGTATCCAGCCAGGGGAGCTCTCCTTGGCTGTGATGCACCCCAAATGGCCCGTACTCGGGTCATGGATGCCAGCAGAAAGCTTCCACTGGACTTGAGGAGAGCACTGGTGTAACTTAACAACAGGATCTCCCTCCTTTTTCCAGGAAAAGATATGTCCTCAAATCAAGTGAAAAATAAAAGTGCCTTCTTCTCTTATCCCTCCCACAATCAAATTCCTCTGGTGCTGATGGTAGGCTTCTCTTTTCCCTGGGAAATACATCAATTTGATTTTCTCCCTCAAAGGATAAGTCACTGAATGACACCACCACCCAATTTTCCCCCAGTTTTGGCTGCCTCTGGGTGCTAAGGGAATACCGTTGAAAAGAGCTCTGCTTTGTTTCAGTCCTTCTATGCATGCTTATTTTATTTCTCATGTTTCCTTCTTCTCTGATAAATTTTTTTTCCCCAAAATATCCTTTTCTTTGCCAAGAGCTGGTGCTGCTGGGCTGTGCCTGTAGCAGCTGAGTGTGCCCCGGTGTCTGTCCTGGGCAGCCTGTCCCTGCCTCTCCTCTGCCATGATGATTCCCCCATCAGAATAAAATTATGGAAAGCAGCAGCAGAGTCCAAGTGTTTAGACCCTGCTGGAGGGCAGTTGCACTGGATGTAAGTGTCAAGAAATTTGACATCTACAACCGATGGTGGCAGAGCCCTGATGTGGGGAACAGGACCAGTCAGCGATGGGAAGCTTTTCTCAAAGGGCAGTAAATATTCAGCCCACCTTCTTCTCTGGGCAGCAATTGAACAAGGTGGGCTCCAAAAGTATCCTGAAGCTTTCAACGTGCTACACAGGTTTTCACATTGTACCACTCCATCTCAGCCTGGGGTTTAACCCTTATGATGACATTTTCTCTTTCACCCCATGGCCAGATAAAAGCTCCCATATTTTGGGTTGTTGCATGGGTTTATCTGGCAGAGTCTTGTGAGATATGCTGCTCCTTCCCTGCCGGCGGGCAGAAGAGGAAGGGGTTCATTTTGAAGACACCTCAAGGTTACTTTTCTTTTTTCCTCATGCCGGTGTCTCACCCCTTGGGTAACTTGGCTGGAAAATCCAAGTGGAGCAAGGATCTCAGCCTCTTGCAGCTCTGATCATGGTCTGCAGTCCCCTCCTGAAGCCCCCTGCTCTCCAGGAACAGATTCACCCCAGCCCAAGGGCTGAAGGGTGGCTTTTGCGTGGCTGACCCGGGGACCTGTGGCTGCTGACGCAGATCCCAGCTGAGGAGAAGGGCTCCTGCGTCTTGTAGAAGTGGATTGAGAATCAGTCTGATGCTGCACAGTGCTACTGTGGAGGCTTTGGCAACATCCACGTGGATGGTGTCATTTGGAGGGCATCAGGGGAGCTTTATGTGTGGCCTTAGTGATTTAAGAATGCCTGTCCTTGTCTCCATGGCTTTCATAAGATTGGATGTTTTGGGGATTTAGGGTATGTTTGTGCCCTCCAGAGGTCTGCCAGGAGGCACCCAAGGCAGGCAGACCTTGCTTTTGGGAATGGGTCTGCTCACTTCTCTGGGATACAGCCAGTGCTGGATGCCACGGTGGCCCCAAAGAGGTCCAGAGGGAAGGCAGCTCTGGGCTGGAAAAAAGGGGCTGAGGACCACACTGTGCCTATGGTTGTCTGGGAGTGATCCGTCAGCCCAAAACAGGCATGACATCATTTTAAGAGCAAGAGCTTTCCAGCCAGTAGTTAAGAATGTTGTGAAGTTTCCTTACTTCACAGACTGTGAAGTGTTTTGGGGTCCTTGGAAAAGAAACTTTTTCTGCAGTGAGTCCTACACCCCAGTGTTTTTCTCAAACGCTGTTTGCCAGCAAATTGCCTGAATTTGAAATTCAGGTGAATTGTTGGATGAAAAAATATTCTTCCCCACGTTGCTCTGACCTCTGAGGTGGCTGGTTTATTTTTTAAAGACATCACTGCTCCCCTTGGGAATGGTGTCTTGCTCTGTTTTTTGCTCTAAGGAGGTAGCTCTTTTCATGTTTATCTTTGATTCAAGCATTGTATGGAGCAATCCCCCGCACTTATGCACTTCATTGTATTCTGGCCGTGAGAGATTCTCCCCTACTGTTTGTAGCTCTCTTTTCAGTGTAGCTAGTAAAATATTTGAACAGAAAATAAAAAAAGAAAAGCAAAAAAAACCACCAAAAAACGGAGACACTAAACAGCCTCCAGCATTTAGAGGATAAAACAAGATGTAAGTGGAGGGCTGACCGTGGTTAATGCACAGGGCTGGGAGGCCTCAGATGGACCATGGCCTCTCTTTGCTTCTCTTCTGACTTCTGCTGTGAATTTGTCTCATTTACTTGACCACCTCCTGCTGCAGCCCTGGGGTCTTTAACATACTCCATGTTTGCTGCCTGGAAAACCCATGCAAAAGCAGAGTGACAAACAGAGATTTGAGGTCTGTGGTGGGCGGGATGATGTTGTTTGTTAGTCCAACTGATGACAGATGAAGTATTGCTGGAAGAGTTCAGACAACCTTTTGGAGTGGTGGAGCATGTGAGAGGCTGTGCACAAGCAAATGCAGCCTCCAAAGCCAAACAAATCAGGAATTTTCCCCACTTCAGCCTTTTTTTCCCCTTGCTGGCCAAGGGAAGTCTTGGGAAGCAGTTAGCCTACAGGTAGCAAGGGATTTTGAAGCATGAGCTGTTGTCAGTGTCAGGATTCAGTCTTACTGGACGTATTTATGGGAGTTGTTTGCAAGGTGCTTGCACACCTGTGCATCTCTTCAAGCCCCAGCTAGGCTGAGGTCTCTTTCCCTGCTGGTTGTTTGGGGCAAAAGCAGTTTTCAAGACATCTCTCTGCCAGGTCTAATGTTGCAGGGAAGCTGTTTAGCACAGGGTGGTTGCAGGCAATGGCTCCTCCACTGAAAAAATAAGTTAAATCTCAATGGGCTGTAGCGGGCAAATGTGTGTTAAAGGGTCTTAAGGTTAATTTTGTCCTTCAGAAACCTACTGTGAATTCAAAACTGAGCCAAACTGGCATGAAGGGGCGTCATAGGGCTGAGTGGTTGGGAAAGTAGAAACTCACTATGATGGTGATCATGGGCTGGTTTGAGGGGAGGCCTCCAGCAGGATCTGGTGCAGTCCAGGTAATTCCAGGTAATTAAAAAAAAAAAAAATCCGCAGATTTTGGACGTTTTTTTAAACTTCTAGGACATAATGGCATGTTTGAGGATGGAGTAAAAAAGTGAATATTTACATCAATAAGCCAGTGTTTCTCTGTGGGAGAGGGACAGAGGGAGCTGTGAATTAATGATCAGCTTTTAATTTGTCCTTGCATTGGGATCATTGAAAATGTCAAAATGACTGAGGTATATGTGCTCACAGGAAAGATGTGAGCCCAAGAGAACAACATCAGGCCTATTTTTTATATTTCTTTTTTCCATGAAGAAGATGCTTCCCTTCACTTCTAGTACCAGAAATGTGATAAGAGAAAGCAAAAGGGCAGCCTGAAATTTACCCCTCTGTGAGAGCTGGTCTGAAGGTGGTGATTCCTTGAGAGTCAAGTTATTTATCCTGCACTGCTGTGTTTGCCATGAGTAAATTTCTCAGGAAGCCTGGACAATGCTCATGTCCCATCAGAGTCTTGAAGTCCACCATCCCCGGGTTGGCAGCTGCCCTTGGCACAGGACTGAGCCTCCCTGGTGCTGTCAGATGCCGTTTTGCTGGCTGCAGATGTGTGCTGTTTGCTCTCGCCAGTGCTGGGAGGTTCAGGGCTGGATGTGTTTCAGGGCACCAGGGGGACAATGAGACACTCATGTTTCTGGAGATCCTGATTTGAAAAGGCTGGTGAATGTGAAAAGCTGGAATTAATATATTGGAGGCAAGACCAGCCTCCATGGCCAGATTTGAATTCTGATTACTGGGAGTATTGATGTTTGATCCCCACAGCCACATCTAGTTGTGCTGGACAACGTTAACCTTGGCTCTGCACAGGGTTGTCACAGGTCCCACTGTGGGAGCAAAAGGACTAATGAGGTTTTCAGTGTAATAGAGCGTCTTGAGGATTTTCTTCCTCAAAGAGCAAGCAGTTTACCCAACTTCATACTTACAGCCATACACTCACAGCTAAAATGGGCACCTTGTTTCAGCCAAAAAAAAGGTATTTCTGAGTCTTGGCAATGCTTAGGCTTAAGGAAGCTCCCTTTTTGGCTGCTCACTTGGTGCTTGTATTTATCATCTGTAAGTCAAGTTTTTAAGGGGGTGGTCAAGGGTTTAGCTGCCTACAGGAGGGACCTGGGTGGAAACAGTGGCCTGAGGTTGTAAACTCCGTTGTGCATCCCCCATCTCGATGGAGGCTCTGGAGCAGCCCTGTGACAGGGAGAACGTGTCTGCAAACTGCCAGGTGTGCCCTGGCCTAATTAAATATTCATTATGACAAAATGCCACAAACACAGGGGAGTTTCCAGCAATTGCTTCACCCCAGGTAAAAAACTGACTCTGGCTCACTCCGTGGGGCTCCCATGATGCGTTTCCTTCCTTCCTCCCTCCACACTCACTGCTCACCTTGCTCAGCCTCTTGTTCCTTGTAATGAGCAGGGAAAGATCGAGCTGGGCTCTTTTATTTAATGGCTGCGTTGTCTTAGCGCATCCATCCCCACAAATGCTTCTATTTTTGTCTCATGAGAGCCTGATTATTACATCCCACACTCTGTTCTGTGAACTTGGGCTTTGAGCTGAGGTCTTCTCCAGGTGGTCTTCTTCTAGACTGGACCTAGAGCCTCTCTCTTCTTTCTGCACCTTGGCTCGGGCTGGGTTTTTGTTACAGAAAATTTCTCATTCTCAGCACTCCCAGACATGAGCAATGCGACCGTGCTGCTGCCAGCAAACACAGCCCCCAGCAGGAGCTTTTATGACAATATCACCTCAGCTCTTGCCACTTACCCAGCCCTGTGGTGCTGTCTCAGGAACTGACCTCATCGTTTCCTGACCTCCTCGTTTCCTGATTTTGAGCTCAAAATTTGGGGCATGGAGCACAAACGTGCACAGCACTGATTGTTGTGAAACCTTGGTAGCCTGGTGAGCTCATCCTGTGTGAAACCTCTCATCAGCCTGTCCTTATCAACCAATGTCCCTTGTCAGGGACCACGAACTTCCCGGGTGGTCTCAGCAGACACAGATTTTGGCCAAAATAAGGGTCACTCTTACACATACCCTAAAATAGAAGGAGTATGACTGAGGGTCAGGCTCCTGGCTTCATTACATTTCTTTTCTCTTTTGAGATGAATATACTTCTTGTGGAAGGCATCAAGCTGGACTGTCCTCCAGGCTAGCTTAATTCCTATCCCACATCCTGACCAGTTCTTATCCAGGGCAGATGCAAAAAACCCTGCTGTTACAGAACAACTTAATCACAGAGAAACTTTTCTACAAAATCCTTGTTTTGCTTTCCTCTCATTCCCCCATCCCTCCAAGCAAGGAGTTTTATATCCCTGGTGACCTGCTAGGGCTTTTTTAACTCCTTGCTTTTATTACTCCTGAGGCTCATAGAATCATAGAAGAGTTTGGGCTGCAAGGGACTTTTAAAGGTCATCTAGTCCAACCCCCTGCAATGAGAAGGGACATCTTCACCTAGATCATTCTTGTTATTGAGATGTCCAAACCTGCCCTGAACATGCAGCTTGTAGAGATGTACTAGTACAGTGAAATGCACAGGAAAATTATGCATTATGTCAAATTCGGGGCATTAATCCTTCAGTGAGCTGATTTTTAGTGACTTTATTTCTTTAGTTTCCCAGCTACTTATTTAGCCATCTTCACTAGAAAGTTGTCTCAGTGAAATGAGAACTCACCCACATTCAGGATAAAATCACAGTTTGTTTTGGTTATATTTTTTAGGTTTGAAAATGTAGGGTTGTCTCTGGTGGAGGATGTGTGTGCTTGTTTTATTTTGTGTGTGTGGTATCCCTGCATATGTTTTGGATTGGTTCAGGAGCTGAAATAGCAAAACAAGCTTTTCTTTATTCAAAAATGGAAATGAAATGATCAAACAGCTGAGACAAGAGCTACGTGCAAATGCTTTATGTTTTACTGATTATTTAGTAGATATCAACAGCAGTAATTATTATTACTGTGACTCTTTCTGCTGTTACTTTCCCCATCACTTCTGAGTTTTTCTGAGTTTGCGAAACCTTTTGATAGCTCATTCCTGTTTGTTTTCCACCCATTAAGGGTGTTTTAAACTCTGCTGCAATCTGCCTAGAGGCTGTGGCAAGCCAAAGACAGTGTTTTGTGCAGTGCAGGAATCCAGGATCCCTGCACAGAGGTGGCACTGGGTATGCTGCTTGCATACCCTGCCTCTGTAGAAGTGTGCATTTTACTGATGATTAGCTACCAGGGAGCATCCTGAAGTCCTTTAGGTGAATATCTGGTCACAGGGATGCTCTGATTTTTGGTCTAGGGATGCTAAGATTCAGGAATGCAGCAGAGCTTGATTGGTGGGCTAGCAGGGGGAACCTGAGACCTAAGGGATGGTTGTTGACAACAGAGGGCCACTTCAGACAAAGTCCTGCAGGAAAGACGGCATGGGTAAATAAGGGAAGGGACCTGCATAAATCCATGTCCTTTTGCAATTTCAGCCCTTAGAAGCTGTGGAAATGCAGGTTGGAAATAATTTTAGGCAACTGGGTTTGTTGCAGCTACACAGCTAAGTGAGTTATGAAAAGGGAAAAAAATGCCAAATCAAAAGTTTTCAGGCTCTATATTTTTGGATGGGGCTTTGCTGATCTTTTTAGTAGATTTTTTCCCCCTGAATTTGGCAGAGTTAGCATGACAGAAGCTAAGATGATATATATGTTTTATAACTGTAGCTCACATGGTGAGTTTAAAATCAGTTTGTCAATGTCTCTTCTCCTTTCTCTCTTTTCTTGTTCTCTGTATGTGCTGTTGCTCTTCATGAAAAAGTTCTGCAGCCTCAGCTGAGGAACTGGATGTCATTTTGTTGAGGGAACAGCAATGACATTTTGTTTGGATGGGACTGACATTCTTGCAGTTCAGACAGCCAAGAGAAAATGACAGACAAAATCAGACAAGGTCTTTTTTCTCCACATCATTTCTCAAATCCTGGCTGTGGTCATAAGAGCATTTATTTAGAAGAAAATTAATATTAAGAGAGGAATTATGACAGCTAAGTCTGATTAGGCAGAGCAAAATGCCTAAGATAGCTCATGGCACATTTGGATGTAACAGAGACTGAGAAACACTAACTTCAGCTTCCCCAGAGGTGCTGGCCACTGCAGATGTGTTGACTGGATGTATCACGGGGCAGAAAAGCCACACGCATTCAAATCTTCAAACATCCCATAGCTAAAGGTTCACAGTATCCTATATTTCTACATTGGACAGTGGGATATATCAGGGTAAAGTCTAACACTGCAGATGTGGAAAGGTTGCCCCACATGTAGGTCTTGCTTTAGCGTCTCAAAAGTGAACATTATCCCAGTGAATCCGAAGTCTGCACATGAGGTATAAAGTGCCTGGGAGTGAACCTCTCTTCTTGGCATGCTCGCAAGCTCAGGGATGGGATTAAAAAAGATACAGCACTGGTTCAGGTTGTTGGTTCATGCTTGCTTGATGTTACTTTACTGACTTCCATGAAGCTAAGCTGAATTAGATCTACTGAAACCAAATCCATCTAATTTTCTCGCCTTGCTTCTTACCTTCAGGCTTGATGTATTATGTCTGGAAGCAAACAGTTAGAATAAGATGCATTTGTTAGATTGTGTCTTTTCATTATCCAGACAGAAGGAAGAGGCAGTTGACAAAGTTTCAGCAGACGGTGCATAGTTGTTGTTTATGTTAAACAAAACGAGAATGTGCAGCATTCAGGGGTATAAACAGCATGACAGCAATAAGCATAAAACATAAGATTGGAAGCAGATTTCACTTTCAGGCCTTGGGGAGCAGATGGATCTGAGATCATTGTGCATTTGTGTACAACTCCAAGGCCTATATAAACTCATTTATTCTCTGTGTCTATGTGTTTTACAAGAGTCAAATGTGGCACGGCTACAAATGGATGTAGCTCCACTGAACATAATGGGCTGGACCCAAGCACCCAGATCTGTCTCCTAAACTGCTCCAACAACACTAAAAGGATGGAGAGATGCTTAAGTCTTGCAAGCAGAGATTGCCTTGTCATCTTAATGTTCAGGTGGCATAAAGATGAGGCAGCCCCTATTTGCATCTTCTCTGTGCGCAGGCTGGAGGGAGCTGAATGTGAGAGGAGTCACAGCTGGTGGGGTTTAGACTTGCTGAACTTGCACAGAAGCTGTTTTCCTCCCCATATCTTATATCTATATGATATACAGATCTAGAAGAAGCCCTAAACTTTTCCCTTGATTGGTGTTTTCTTAACTCTCAGCCCCCAAATGCCCATCTCAGATCTTGCAGCAGGGTGAGCACAGCTGGAAGAGGAGATGTGGCTCAAACAATGGAGTTGCATCTGTTTGTACATGTGTGGTTCAGGACTGATGCTGTAAGTTAGAGAGGAAACCAAGCCCACACTCTATACATTGGTGGAGATAAAGTCTTAATTTCTCAATTTCAGTGGGCGAACTGGATCAGTTCAAAAGCTGCACTGATTTAGTACTTACAGAGGCAGGACCACACGGGATGCCTATTATTTATGGCCCTGATTCCATGGCAGATCCATATCATTGAAGTGAAGGACATAATGAGGGATTTCAGGCCCAAGCAGAGACCATCCAAGCAGGTGGGAAAGTGACAGGCCAGCATCCAGCCTTCAGAGCACAGACCAAAGCGAAGCTGTTTTAAATAGCAACAATAGCCCTAATCCCCCTGCAGGATGGAGAGATGCAGATTGGTAAAGAGAAGAAAGAGAAAAAAATAGCAACCAGATCAAGTGTGTGCATGTGAGAATCTCTTTTATGATGCATTAATAGGATGCACTGAATAGGAAGAAGAGACCCTGGAGGGTGTTTAAAACTGATTCCTGGTATAATATGAAGCACTGTAAATGAAGCGCTGTTCAAAAGAAATAATAAAATATATCACTGCAGTCAGTACCACTGTCTGGGTCAGTGTTTAACCACGTCAGGGCTCATCATTAACTCAGAGGCAGAATAACGCAAGCAAACAAGATGACAACTGGGAGGGAGAACACGAGGACAACAACAGGACCCGAGTGAGGGTTCCTCTTGCTGCTGCTCCAAGAAACGGGAGCCCAGGAGGGAGAGGAAGCCCACCCGCCAGGCACAGCTCCGCAGCCACCTCCAACGGCGGCGTGGGTACACGCTCACCTCCTCCGCCACCAGCCCTCCTGCAACAACCCGCCCGGAACAGCCGCTCGCCTCCGAGCGAGGAGCTTTAATAAATGATCATCACGCGCAAGCCGTGCCTGTGTGTGAGAGAGGATGGGGACGGGTATTTTTAAACGCGAAAACTCCCACCAGCCGCAGTTTGAACACAGACTGCATGATCCTTGGGGGAAGGAGGAAAATGTGCTGGGTTCCTCTAGAGTCGGACCATTTGCTGCAAATTGGGTTGTTGATCTGAGGAGAGTTATGGAAAATGCAGTCCACGGTGGCTAGTGATTTCAGGGTGGTATTAATTTTAGGATGGTCTGCTAAAGGCCCTGTCCCAGGAGAGATGTTTTGCACTTTCTGGAGATCAAAACAACTCTAGATGTTCAGGCTGGATTGCTCTGAGTCCAGCAGCTGAGAAAATAAATCTATATGAAGGGGTTTCCAATGCTGGTTGTAAATAATTTGTGCAACCATCAGGAGAAGGGTGAAATTCTGCCTCCACCAGAGTTAATAGTATGTGTGCTGCTGACTTCAGTGGGGTGAGGACTTCTCTGGGCTGCCTGACTCTGTCCCCTTGGCTGATTGTGGTCTCCAGGTGGGATCTGAAGCCATGCCAGATCCAGAGCACCATACCCAATGTTTCAAAGTAAAAACTCGGGCCAGTCAAATTTATCTACCCTTTGTGTCCTGGGTGTTTTACTTCTCAGTGTTTAGTACCTTGCCTGATGTAAGCTTTAGTCATGCTGAAGAAAGCAGCTTTATTGAATTTGGCTGTAAGTTGGCATTGACTGGACAGACTGTATCAATTCAGAACAGACTATTACCATCCCTTTTGCTAGTTATCTGGAGCTCAAATATCCCGAGTAACACGCTCTGATGATGTCAGTGTCTCAGAGTCAATAACTGGTCATCAATATGAGATCTGCTGCCTCTTCCTTTTCTTCTTTTTGAGCATGGGAGAATATACATATGTTGTGTGACCTTTATGTTGAAGACCACGCACAGAAGCTGAAGACTTGCACAGAAGTCAGTGGGGATGCACTACAGAAACCATGACCTGAACCACTGGTCCCTAGGGCTGGGCTTTGGTTGCCTGACAGCCTCCACCATGAGGCTGCTGCCTTTGGCTCAGCAGTGTTACCTCAAGGGCAGCTCGAGCTGCATTTGGGGTTCTTTGTCTGTGACGCTTTGAGGAAGCTGGGAAGGTAGGAGGTGAGATGAGGAAGTATATACTATAGTCTCTTGAACCTCTCCAGTGAGTGCAGTAGGATGGAGGATGATGGGAGAAGGAGGAAGCTCATGGGAAGGAAAAGGTAGAACAGGCAGAAGCACAGACTTTATGAAAACATGCCATATAGGTTTAACCTAAACACCCACCTGCTGCCCTGGCCTCTCATGGCCTCTGGGGACTTATTATGACAGCTACAGGGGGGTTGTGCATGACAAGGGATTTTAAAAATGATCTGTGGAGAAAGCTTTCCCCACGCCCTCAGCCTGACCTGCCAACCCCAGGCTGGTGATACCCTACATTTCTGCACGTCCCATTGGAATATCTGCATGCCTCCAGCAGCAGACAGAGCCCCGGGCTGGTGAGGCAGGTTTTAAGTCAGCTTCTCAAAGCTACTCATCTGTCATCTGTGTGCATGGTGTTAGAGCAGCATTTCATCCTGATGCTGGAGGGCTGCTCAGAGATGCTGGGTGGCCATCATTTGCAGCTCTAAGCTTTACCAAATCCAGCCAAATAGAAAGGGAAAGAAAAAAAATGGTTCTGCATAATTTCTGCTGAGGAGGCATTTCATGGCAAGTGCAAATACAGAAGTTGCTTTGACTCCTGGACAGATGCACTCTGGAATCTAAAGGATGTTTGAGGACAGATTTCAGAGGTTGGAACGTACATACTGACTGTAAAATTACTTCATTGTGCCTGGCTGTGCATGTTAAGCCCATATTTGCCTGTACAAACAAAGTGCTTATGCATGCAGTTAGAGGTTTTGCAGACACAGGGGCGAAGGTGAGTTCAAACCCTGGATTTCTCCATCTTTACGACTGTACTTAGCAGTACTCTCTCCTTGCGAGGAGTGCTTCCCTGGGACCAGTGTTTGCAAGGAAGAGCTCATGCCATGTCCCCTGATGGAAAAGATTTAAGCTCATAACTTGCATTCAGAGAGACTGTTTTAATTGGGATAGTTCCCAAAGCAAAGAATAATAAGCCTTAGGTTTTAAATTACCCCGGAGGAAAGTCTCTTTGGCGCACGGTGGGAAGGTGTCTTCAGCATGATTTCTCACTCCTCATTTGGTGCTGCAGCTTCAGCTCCCAGTGTTAGCAGGTAAAAGCTCAGGGTGGCTTTTAGAAAGTGCTCAAAATTGCCTTCACTTGTGCCCCAGGGCAAAGCTCAGGGCTGGTGTCTGCATTGTGAGACAATGCTCGGACCCATGGGCAGTACAAGCTGTCTTGTATGCAGGAGTGCATGGCAGCACTCCTGTCTCCTCCAGCTTCAGTCCATTTCACCGGAGGTAGGTGGTTTAAGTTCAACATCTCTATGGTTTTAGGGTGAGCTGAACCTGGATTTCCTTTGTCCAGCCTGTATGGATGGGGTTTTGCATCCACTCTCTTCCCCTGCCAGACCCTCTGGAGCAAAGCTTACGTGCAGGACTGCATTGAAACCAGACTGGTGCTGGGACAACCTGGATGGAGGGTGAGCTCAGAGGCGGTGAAGATGGACAGCATGGGGAGAACAGAGTTATATCGGTCACGACATAATGTGCAGAATGTTGTCTCTGTTTGATCACATGAAAACTGCCCGGGCTTTCTGTGAATGGGGAATTAAAGCTGCAAAAGCAGCTGGTCACACCTCGGTGTCTGGAGGCAGAGAGAAACCGTGCTGCTCTTAGGGAGATAATAAAGGCCTAAACATCCACAGGCTTTGAAAATAATTGTCTGAGTAAAGCGTGCTCCTAATCCTGCCTCTCCCGTGACATTCCTGCCTCCCTCAAGATCTTTGTCTCCTGCTTGGCTGTCCGATGCAGCTCAGCGAGAAAACTCGTGGTAGTTAATAATAGCAGTTTGGGAATAGAGATTACAACCAGGGCAACGTAAATAAGACATTTATTTTCAACAAATGGGATAGGGTGTCTGCTCTGCCATGTTTGCATTTGGCACTCACGGAAATTTAAGGCCTGATATTTGGTGTCAGGCGCGTCCATAACAATGTGGATTCATCACGGCCCTAATTATAGCTTGTGGGCAGCTCACATGGGGTAGCATGGCTTATTTATAGGTATTATTTATAAACAGACCCTCAATCTTCCCAGGAAAAGGTCTCTTAAAGTGAGACACATTATGGTGATTACTCTGAGAGCCATCACAGGGAGCATCACTGCCAAATGCTTTCCCCTTCCCAGTCATACCATGCAACATTGCTCCCCGCAGCAGGCGAGGGCCAGTCTTCCCATCCCACCTGAAACACGACACACAACCCCCACAAACTGATTTGCTGCACTTTCTGGTTTCCTGCAGGGGAAAGGGGATGCCTGTGTGAAAATAGTGATTTCCCAATGCCACCGATTGCATGTGACAAGCGTGCAGTTGTATCTCAATAGGCTACTGCAGTGTTCAGCCACAATCATGTGCCTTAATCACCTGACTGTATAAATGAGTTTCCCTTGACAAGATCGATCCCTTCGGGCCCCTTGACTAATTACCTGCTATTGTGAGAAGCCCTGCTTGTTGGGAAAAGCAACTTTTGTCCCCCAGCAATAGCAAAATAGAGAAATAAACACAGAAGTCTGGAGATCAGAAGGTGATCATTTACTCTCCATATTTAGTGCCACATAAAAGGGATGTTAATTATGTCCGTCTTTGATGACAAAAGTAGCTTTTGCAAACAGTTTTGCTTGTTTGTTCTCTTTTTTAAATAAAGGTACCTGTACTTTTGTCTTCCTAATCACTCTGTAGCACACAGCAGCCTTGTGAGGAGGAACTGGCAAGTAACCATGCCACCCAGCTCTGTATGCAAGGGTTTCTCACGGCCCTGAAGAACTGAAAGTGGAGCTTCCTGTCCCTTGTACATCCCCTGGATCTGAGCTGAAGGTGCTGTGCTGATAGAGGAGCTGCCTGGCAACTTTTCTGCACGTACACAGAGGCAAGAACTGGCCAGAGAGTGCAGGGCAGGTAGGAGTCAGGCCAAAGAAATGTTGCAGTACCTGAGCTCTGGAGGGAAAGTCTCTTAGTGCCTGCTCCCAACTGTGTGTGCTCATAGGCATCATTTTCCGTGCATATGGGTGACAATAATGTGCAAAAAGCATTTGAGAAGGTAATTTGAGTTGCCCAAGAAGAGAGTTGGCATCTCTTCACAAGAAGGCATCAAGTCTGTTGTACACGTTGAGACCTCTCGTTTATTCTGCCAGGCTTGCCCCGTTCATTTCTGGGTACGTGGATCTGGAAATGCAAGGTGACAGAGCACATGGCTCTTTGATCCTGCTGAGTGGTGGAGAAGGTGTTGAGATGCCAGAGCTTTCCACACGCTGCACGTGGGTGCTGGGTGATTTACAGTCCCTGCCAGAACAAAGCTACCTACAAACTTTACCAGACCAGGTTCAACCTTTTTTTTTTTTTTAAAATTTTTAATTTCCTTTTAAGTTTCTCTCTTTTTTTCCCTGAATATGCAGAAATCCACCCCAAATTGTCCTAAATCAACCTCTCTTCTGACATGCTGTCTCACACCTCTTTGGTGTCAAATTCTTTTTTAGGTAGTGCTAGAAATCAGAAAGATGAAAAGAAGGGAGACGTCTGACCTGTGCCTTTTCTTAGAGCATCACATGGTTGTGGCTCACAAGCTGGTACGATCCAGCTCCAGCGGTGTCAGTCACCCTGAACCAGCCTGGAACTGCCCTGGGATGAGCAGAAAGTCTTCTTCTGCCCTTCTTGGGGAGAAAGGGCCTCTTTGGTATTTCCTACTGGGGATGGTCTATTTATAACTGATAATCTCCTGAGAAAATGATCAGGAACAGCCAAAGGTCATTTTCTATTCTTACTTTTTTTGCTGCTTTAAGCTCCACATAGGGCAATGGAGCTGCTGTAGGTTTAGGAAGCAAAGCTGAAATTTAACTGAAATGGACCCTTAGGAACATGCAGTGATGCATTTGTCCAAGGTTTCTGTCCTGGATCCCTTTGTCCAGTGAAAACCCAGGAGAAAGTTCCATCTTCCAGGGCTCTTTTTGAAAGCACACAGTGGATCTGTGCTTTGAAAATGTAGTTTCTTCTCCACTTCTGTTACGATTTGATCTTAGTGGGAATCTTCCAAAGAAATTACCACTCAGGAAACACCCATCTTTCAAAAGCAAGTTCTTTCCAGAAACAAATATACTTGTGAGTTTCTTAAGGTAAGGGTGATAGAAAATAAGAAAGGGATGTGTGGATACTGACTCCTACCAACTAAGAAATCATACATGTAAAACACTTGGCTTGGAAGTGCAAGGGTTACATTCAAGACCCTGTACTGAGCTGTGAGGTGTCACAAGCCCAGTATCCTAACCTCTGTCTTTTTCAGTAGTTTGGTGAAGCAGAGCAAGTCAATCAGCATTTCTTTGGTCTGTCTGACAACCCCCTGCCTCATCATTCAGTGCAGACAGTTGTTTCCCAATAAAATATTTGTATTTTCACCAGCCTGAGCATGGGGCTTTCACTGTCTGCTCATCAGTGAGTTGCACTTGGAATGACTTGTACCTTGACCATCTTGCTGCAGCTCTGCTTCCAAGCAATCTTATGTAGCCATGCCACACAGTGGAGATGTTATTCCACAGTGGAGATGTTATTCCACAGTGGAGATGTTATTCCACATCTTTATTCCACAAAATGGAACCCTTCCCTTCCCCTGAATTCTCACACCCCTGCAGCTGGGTTAATGGTACCAACATCTCCTTCTTGGAGCCTTTTTGACCAGCTTCAAGGTTTCCTTCTGTATGAGTGTTTAGTTTCTTGCTGCCTAAATTAATTTCCCCACTTGTAATTTTTTTCTACTGACTTTAGTGAAGCTTTCCCAAGACTCCTAATCTTGATGACCTTTCAAGGAAGAAATACAAGTCAGCTTGTTTCCCTAGGCAGTTTTTCCTAATTTCTTACAGCTCTGTTGACAACATATTCCCATCTCCCTCTAATTTGCTCTGGATATGATGATACTTCTCCTAGCTCCAGAGAGACTAATCAATGTCAGGAGGAAAACCAGCCTTTTCGGCTGCTTGCAGGGGAAGCAGTTTGTCTTGTTTAGGGAAACTGGAGAGGGTCTGTGAGACAAACCAGAGTGAATTACCATCTTTCACAAGCTGACAACTTACATGTCTACTGCTTTTCCTTACGCTGATTCTTTCAAAGTCTGTGTGAGCTATGAGCATCCCCACTTGGGGTTGCTTCTCACCTGACTGCTGAAATTCTTGTGGAGAACCAACACACGACTTTTGTTGCACTGTGATGTAGCTTTTTTGCAGCCAGACGAATTAGAAGGCATTTGGAGATGACCAGATGAGACAAGAGCTGAAGCTCAGGTCTCCAGGCATGTCCTCCTGTTGAAATCAGCCTTAAAGAACCAGCCTAAATTGCTTGCCAAGGATCACCCAGGATATCTGAGACAGTGACAACTGAAGTCTGCTCTCCCTTGTTCCAAGCCAGTGCCCTAAACAGTGGTTTATCATTAGTCTTTTCTGTAGGACTTGGAAGGAGGAGATGTAGAGATTTCCAAGGAAAAAACCCATCTCTATTCTTCAAACCTCTTTAAAGGCTGCAAAGCTGTATATTTTTTTTCTGCAATGGGACCAATATAAGCAGGGCAAAAATAATATTAACCTTCAGCTTAAGTTGCACTGCAATCAGAACAGCCTTTCCCAGCTCACCCCCTTTCTTTTTCCCCTTCCATACTGAGGACAGTTAAAGAACAACAAAGACTCAGAGACTAGTCACAGGGTCTGGATTTCTGGCACAGCCTGAGCTACTGCAGAGGAGCAACATCTTGTATTCAGATGACTCGCTGACTCTGTCATAGCCCTGATAAAACATCATTAAAACCAGTTATTTCTAATGACATATTTCAGTGCGATGGAGATTCCTGTGTACACTAATTTGCTTCGAGGATTGCATCATCCTGACGGAAGTGTAGCCAGAGAGATTTAAAACAAAAGCAGTCTGTCTCCAGGCTGAGCTCTGGCTCTTGGCAGAAATACTGCTCTCCACTGAGCCCAACGTGCTGTTTTAGCATACTGCTCCCCTCTCTGTAATGTCACACTGGACGGATGGCATTTCTGGTCTCCCGATGCATAAAGGATACTGGATGAGCTATTCAAGCTACCACTGTCCTTGAATGAGGTTATTGGTCCATGTGGGACCTTGTGCTGTTAGCATTACCAGGATTTCAAGGGAGATATCCAGGAAGCAGAATGTTGGAATAGAGCATCTCATTATCAAAGCAAAAGCCATGGAAAGCTGCTGATAAATTGGTTAAAGGCCTGACATATTTATCCCTGTTACTGTCTCAGTAGTATATTAGATAGGATCATAAGTTGAGGTGAATTGAGAGGGTTGGATGTCCAGGTTGAGGGAAGCATTTCCTTGCCCACCTCAAGGATTCACATGGTGGAAACAATCCCAAGGCACCAATTTTCAACCCCAAAACCTGACATATATCCCTCCTGCCTGGCAGGACAGCTCTGAGTATTGACTTTAGCATGGGTAGAGCTGGTGAAATGGCGGAAGGTATATTCTGGGTGTCTGTGGAAGAGCAAGCAACTGCACAGTCAGCCATAGGAATGGTCAAAAGAAAGTGTGGATAAACAACACTGGTAAATTTCTACCCTTTGTCAAGGGTCCTGAGGGAGTTGTGCTGAAAGTTTGGAGTGCCAGGGTTTCATGGTCTTCTTCTTCCTCTGTAAGGCCCTGAAATGCCAAGGGGGGAGCATTTAACTCTTTCCTCCATCCATTTATAGCAGCTTCATGAAGGATGCTTGGCTCTCAGGTGAAGGGCAGCATATCAGCTCTACTGTAGGAAACTGGAATTGTGCATGTGTTGCACCCAGGGAGTTGATTTTTCTTTTCTGCTGGTGTGAGTGAGGAGTAGAAAAAAAAGAGACACTTTGGACTAAATGACAATGAGATGTTTTTGTTTTGATTCACAACTAATGCAATCATTGCCTGTCTTACTTCAAGGACCAGCAGGACAGCACTCTTAGTTATATGGTTTAGTTTTAGGTAGTCCTGTGAGGAGCGGGAAGTTGAACTTGATGATTCTTATGGGTCCGTTTGAGCTCAAGATATTCTATGATTCTCTTAAAAAAAAATCACTACAGAAATCAAACAAGAAAGAAAGAAAGAAAGAGAGACAAAGGAAGGAAGGAAGGAAGGAAGGAAGGAAGGAAGGAAGGAAGGAAGGAAGGAAGGAAGGAAGAAAGAAAGAAA